>JASDQU010686394.1:33583-46652 GCA_032191745.1 Picea mariana | reverse complement strand
TATATTTGTTGGCTACAATGAGTAGTCTAAAGCATACCGACTACTAGGTGTCTCTACAAACAAAATTGTGATTAATAGAGATGTTATTGTAGATGAGAAAATACCATTCTTCTTTGATAATGGTACATCTACTGATAGTAGTGTATGGGAAATTGTCATTGACTTAGGAACAATTTTTGGTGTTGAAATCAAATAGGGATCAGAGTCAGAAGCATTAGAGGAGTCAAATTCTAGGGAAGGATTTAGTGAAGAAGAAAAGGATTCTCATCCTTCACAGCTAAATCAGGAAGGACAATGCAAGAGACCGAAGTGAGTACTATAACACAATGTATGATGTTCGGGAAGATGAATTTCCCAAGGACATAGAAGACTGATCTACACGACCGGGGACACAACGTGTGCAAGGTGGTGAGAAGGTAAATTTTTCTTGGACTTTTTTTGTTTTGATGGTATTTCAATTGAGCACATTTGACGAAGCTAAAGGAAAACCTGAATGGGAAGATGCCATGAAGGTGGAATAAGATGTGTTGATGAAAAATGCAACTTGGGAGTTGTCAACATTGCCTCCAGGAAGAAATCCATTGGTTGTAAATGGATGGTTGTATAAATCAGATGGTTCTTTGGATAAATACAAAGATCGTCTTGTCGCCAGAGGATATGAACAGGAGGAAGGGGTCGACTATGAAGAAAAATTTTCCCCACCTATAAAGATGGTAACCTTTCGACTGATTATCTCCATTGCTGGTCATTTTGGATGGAAGGTATATCTTATGGATGTTAAAAGTGCCTTCTTGAATGGAGACTTGAATGAAGAGGTTTACAAGGAGCAGTCACAAGGGTTTCAGGTTCCTGGAAAGAAACATCTGGTTTGTCAGTTGGTAAAGTCCTTGTATGAGCTCAAATAGGCTCCATGATCACAGTATTTCAAAATTGATCAATATATTAGAGATTCTGGATTTAGAAAAAGCTATTCTGAATCCACTCTCTATATCAAAAACAATGGCGATGAAATAGTAATCCTAATTTTCCATGTCGATGATCTTTCCATCACTGGAAGCAGCGTTGACATGATTCAACATGTGAAATCTAATGTATTTACTACTTTTGAAATGACTAATTTAGGCTTTCTTCATTATTGTTTAGGTGTAGAATTTTGGCAATCTGATCATACTATCTTTTTTGTATCACAAGTCAAGTATGCCATGGCTCTCTTAGAAAGATTTATAATGATTAAATGTAATCCTACATCTACGCCTATGAAAGCTGGGATAAAACTCTTAGCTTACACCGAATCACTAGGGGTCCATGAGTCATTGTATTGGAAATTGGTAGATAGTTTGATTTATCATACTACTACTTGAATGGATCTATGTTTTGCAGTAAGTTGTCTTTCTTGATTCATGTCCAAGCCTCAAGAGGTACATTGGTAAATTGCAAAACGAGTTCTTTGATATGTCAAAGGGACCCTTGACTTTGACATTCTATATCAGAGATCTGTCGACTTCATGATAATAGGATATACTGATTCCGATTGGGCCAGATTGGTTGATACAATGAAGTCAGCAACAAGTTATGTGTTCACTCTTGGTTCGGGCGTAATTTCATGGTAGAGCAAGCTACAATATACTGTTGCCTTATCCTCCACTAAAGTAGAATACAAGGCAACCGTCAGTATAAGTTGTGAGGCAATGTGGTTACGAAGGATATTGGTTGATCTTCAACTTGACCAAACAACACCAACCTCACTTTTCTACGACAATTAGAGTGTTCTCAAGATGGTGAAGAACCCAATTTTTCATGCCAAAATTAAGCATATTGAAGTTCATCATGATTACATCAGACGATTGGTTGACAGCGAATATATTTGTCTTTATTATTGTCCTACAATAGAGAAAACCACTGAGATAATGACAAAAACACTTGGTAATGATAAGTATGTCAAGTTTAGACATAAACTTGGAATTGTATCTTGTTTAGTCATTCAAGGGGGGGTAGTTATATTAATAAAGATAAGATGCTCAATAATGATAATAATGAATTCTTGTTGCAGATTAGTGTCCCCAAGATATTAGGCAGGAGCTCTTATCTACTAGAAACTTGAAAAATAGTAAATTGTTAGAGGTGACATCCGACTATATTTTAAAGCCAACTATAATGTAATCTTCAGAGCTAGTGAGCTAATTGATGTGTTGAGTTGTATTGTCATATCTTTTATAGGGCCAGTGATGACTAGTTCATAAGTTTGTGATTCTTTTTCCTTTGGGTTTTTAATTTTTTTCCCAAGACATTGTTGTTTATTTGACAATCAAGAAATGAGCTTTTCTTGGGTCATCTCTCATCTTGAGAAATATGTATGGTGAGAAAAGAGTAGGGGCCAATGGATTAAGAATGTATTTTTACATGATTCAAATAAAATAATGTCCATTGGGTATGTTGTTTTTCTTTCTTCTCATTAGCATTTATTGGGTGTTTTTGGTAGAAATAACACAACCTTTTCATTTTTGGTACCATAGGTTTGGTGAATGTTCACCAGACTAGAATATGAGAAGCACAAGGCTCAAACAAAGTCGTGGGATGAATACAATACTGCAACCCTAAGGTTGCATGATTGCAGACATGACAAAGTTGCAATTGCTACTAAAGACTTGCAATCCCAAGTTACAAGAAGAGACAACTTACAACCAAGTTATGGAGATGAGGATCTCCTAACCAACATTGTAACATTATAGAATCTACAATACAAAATTCAAGGAAGAGCTCCACAATAATTATAGGATGCAAGACCACATTGCATACTATGAAAAGGAATTATGACTCAGTTGAGAAAGAGGAAGTTGAATGGTCAAGGCATTTAGCCTTCCCACTTATGTGTTTGTTGAGATTCCAGTTTAGTTGTAGAATTATTGTGTGTGCACACACACATTTAATTGTTTGATTTGGGAGACTTGTAAACATTGTGGTCTTTGATAGCACAAGGTTTGAAACAAAATCTATGGATAAAATACTTGGGCCACCTCCTACTGTCTAAGAAAGGCATTAATAGGGTTATTTGTGAGGGCATCTATCGATAGTGCATTTAGGTTACTTAGAATTCACCTTTGGAGTGCCTCAACCCTAAGATGGCCTTTTACCAGGAGCACTTCATGCAGTTGCAAGTTGGCCTTGTTATCCCCTATCCTAGGGATAACTAAGGAGATTATGTCTCGAGGCCCACAGGTACTAGACATGGAGTACAGAGAGCCAGACAACTTGATATGGGCCCATCTTTTCTTCAGTGCATCCCATCTATCAGCAGCAACAACATCCTTCCCACTTGCCTGGTCCTGAAGTAGCAGTGGGTCTTGCTCCATGAGGTAATGAGTTCGGGTATCATGGTATGTGTCACTTTGATTTTTGAATCATTTGAATATGTTGCACCGAACTCTCTATTTCATAATGTTTGCTTGGAAATTATGCTCTTTAACTTGTTCATACTTGGGGGGGTGACATAATGGCCTAGTAAGTTGGTTACCTTTAGGATAAGTTGCCACTGGGTGGGTCTATGAAAGGTCATTGTCCATTCCTTCCATACTTACCATTTTTCATCATTATCCCTCTCATCTTCCCCTACCTTGGTTCGGGCATTGGGTTTGCAACACTAGGAAGGGTTGTACCTTGCCTTGTGGGAAGAAGGGGATAAAGGCCCAGAGGGTAAAAGTAGCTGGCAAGAGTTAAAAGCCAAAATAAAACCTTTGAGATGCTTCTCCCAGGGATTCCCAAGAAAGAAATAAAAGGCTTCTCAATAAGAAAAGGGGACCCGAAAGATAAAATAAAACTCAAGGTCTAGTTGGTGGATGGGAGGTCTCATCATGACCCGACCTATTAGGTCCATGGGCATGTAGCAGTATGAAAATACCATCTATCTGGTCACCAAACCATGGTAGTGTCTCTTGGTGGCATAGCCAAGAGAAAGGGGGTCTCATCACGAGCCAACCTTCTCATTTCCGTGAAGTGCTTGTGGGTAATGCTGTCACCTCTGGTCACCATGCTAGGACAGTGTCCCCCAACTTTTCCCTTGAAAATAAAAGGCAATAAGACTAAGAATAAAAGGCATTGAATGGGCTAGGCAACAATGGAATCCATGATAAGGTGCAACTCGCCCTCTACAAAGGCACCCTCGAGCCCTACATTTCCCTGTTATCATTGCACCCACTGCCCAAACACTTCCCCTACACCATTTCACACACTTACATGACCTAGATTGGCTCTCACTTGGGAAACACCTAAACTTGAGGAGGATTAGCTCAATAGGACATCCTGAGACCCTCTCCAAACCTAACTTGTTAAACTGCATAATGCCTTCGAGCATTTTTTTGGGTAAAGGGGGGTTTGATGCACATGTTTGGGTAATTTGATTATTGGATATGATTGACATTGCTATGATCCCTGTGACTTATGAACCCATGGAGGGCGTACTTGTTGTTGCTGCAAGACCAGGCCCAGTGGACAGGAACATATGGGGAGATGATTAGCTCGAACCTCCATGGGGCTGAAATCCCACAGATGGATGTTGTTACCCCAACCAGAGGTAGAGAGATGTCATAGACTTGCACTAGGGAAAAGGAAGGATGTTTCACTGGAGACACTTTGGCAGACCTAGACCTAGGGGGGTCTTACTCTTCCACCTAGACGTTGGCCTTGGGAGGCCCATGACGTCACCATTGTGACCCTAGACGTCACCCAACGTCAGGATTGGCATTATGGAGGCAATTGTGTGCTAATTGGCACGTTTGGCATCATCTAGGGGCTTGGAAAGCCTAACGTTTTGCAGATGAGGCCCAACGTTTCACCCAAGAGGCTCAACGTCACCCTAGAAGGGCATGACGTCACCTCTAAAGATGATTTTAGGGTTTAATTATTTCAATTTGTGTAAAAAACTAGATTTTTCATGTAATTTGGCCATGTTGGCCTTTTGATGACCTAAAATTAATTAAAGGTCATAATTACTGTATAACTAGAGAGATAAAACTCTCATTTTATGATCATTGATTCATCACACAAGTTGTGGTCTGAAATTCGACCCTCTTTAAGGGTTATTGGCTGAAATTTAGTGGTGCGCACTTCTTGGAGGAGGCAATTCTTGGTGTATTTTGGCAAATTTTCATGTGGAGGATCTTCAACTAAGGTTTATGCTTGATTATTTTTGGTGAAGTGGAAAATCTGCATTTTTTTATTGTGAATGAATGCTTATGGTAAATTTACTTGTTTTATGTCTAAGATTATGAAATTGCTTGCTTGAAACCCTAGAAGAAAGACATATGTTACTATCTTTTTCTCTATAGTCTTCCACTTGCTAAAATTTCTTGAAAGACACCTATCTAGAAGTGGATATTAGAGCCCTACCATTGTAGCACTCTAGTAACCCTACTTCCTTGCCCATTGCATATTTTATTTCAATTTGTCTAAGGAAAAGAGAAATTGCTAGGGCCTCACTTTTGTTACTTTCTAGCAATTATCTCTAGGAGTTGGATTTTTGAGGCCTTGGGCTACCAACACCTTTCTCATCCTCTCCATCCCCTTTGATTAAACACTATCATTGCTATTTTCCTCTAAGAGTTGTTGCTGCCATCATTGACTCCAATTACCCTAGAAAGGCACTAGTCTATCATTTACAAGTGTTGATTGATCAAACAATTTTCAGAACTTTTTCTCTTGAACATCCACTAACTTCTACTAACCTTAGATTAGCCTAAATCATTAATCTACTTGCTGCTGTTGCAAAATATTGCTACAGCCATCTAACAACAGAAAATTAACCCTAAAGGTGACATATTATGCTAGCTAGATGTTGCTAAAACTGCTTGTGACTACTTATTATCAAATTGCCTAGTTAAATCTATTATTTCAAGTCTTTTTTCAAGCATTTAAAGCATAAACCTTGTGGTTGTTGCAAATTGCTTATTGCTGTTATAAACTGTTACACTGCTGCAATTTTATATCAGCTAGTACATTTCTTAAGAGTTCATTGTCTTATGAAGCACTCACATCATTTTGGTACTTGGAAAATGCCCCTTTTTGCCTTTTTGTCTTGTTCTGGGCAGGTACTTAATATTATTTATTTTCTTCATCTTCAATAAGACTTAAAGAACCTTTTAACTTGAGTGATTTGTGAGAGGGGAAGAATTTTCTTGTGTCATTTTCCTTAGCCTTCTCAAACCCCCAGGTCACCAGGGACGTCTCGCCTGGGGTACTACAACATACTCCTAACTAGAAAGGGATTTCCTATTAAGGTGATAGTGATAGGTCATTCCCAGTTACGCCAATTTTGTATCCACTTGCCTTGGGATTTTGGGCAAGTACAAATTGTGCGATAACAGGCCTCATTGTTCGACCCACATACATGTGCAGGAAGTGAATGCATGCCCTTAGGATCCCCCTTGGCAACTTTAGAGTGGATTCACATCGACTCAAGGTCAAAACAATTCATCATTTTATTCACCCTAATAGGATCTGTTCCCTTTGCCATCTACAAGACATGAAGTTGGAGGATCACCTCATCTTCAGATGACCCATTTATTATGAGATCTAGGGGAGATTTTATCAACTTTACCAAGATTTAGAGGGTTCCCTCTCCACATTCTTTTAGTACCTAGATCATAGGTGTTTAGCTCTTTTTATCAGGGAGGTTCTCGGTTTTAGGTTGTAGGCCCTTTGTAGCCCTTCTCATCTCGACTTAGTGAAGAGGATCACTTCCTTCTTTCCTATTATCCATCCTTTTTAGTGTTGGAAATGACAACCATAGACTTAGGCTTCTCTAGCTATTAGATTGGTGAAGGCCCAGACCTCTTCTCGACCCCTTCATTGGTGTCCTTCTAAGAGACTTTTTTGGAACTCTCGTCCTAGACCCTAGGTCGATGCCATAGTATCGATAGACAGCATAGCTGTAGGAGATCCCAAATCCAAAGATAAAATAAATTCCCTCTATTCAAAGTACCGGTCCACATACTTCATCGAGCATACAATCATTGATTTAAAGTTTCTTCCACCGCCCCCCTCAATCTTGTCGGGTAGGAGTGGGGTGGTTCTTTGCGATGGTGAACACCCCAGGATCCCATATAGGATTATGCAACAAGACCCCTCGATCTTAGTTAATTTTTGGATGACTTTATTAGATAGTGTATCAATACCTTCCATAGTGATTGAGGACTTGGAGGAGACTTCCCACCCCTCTCTTCCAACCTTGGTCTCTAACTCTAGTTCCACGAGACATGCTCTTATTGCTGGTGTTTTCACTATTATACTCATTTAATTTCATATTAGGTATTATGTCTTTACTTACTGTTGCTAGATTAGATGTAGGAGATGCCACTACACTTCCACTTTGTAGTACATTGTTGTTACTTTTGAGTCCCATTGACCTACTTTTGTGGTAATTTGTTGGACATTGTTATGCCATTTATTGTATGGGGTGTCCAAGGACCATTTCATGACACCTTGTAGGATGAAACTCATGGAATTCCTATGTATTGGTTACAGATTTGGGGGGATTATCATATTGCACTGTGCACATGCTATTTTGGTGCTACCCTTATGGTTTTCTCAACCCTTGGCCAACTGAGGGGGAAGGTGGAATTCTCATAGGATGACTTGGAAGTATCATTTGTCATGTCCTTTTAATCAATTTAGCTCATCGGCTTGATTTTTCATGCTTATACCATTGGTGGAGGTTTCTTCAACAACATATTGGCATCCTCATAGGATGACTTGGAAGTATCATTTGTCATGTCCTTTTAATTAGTTTAGCTTATCGGCTTGATTGGTCATGCTTATACCATTGGTGGAGGTTTCTTCAATGACATATCATGTATCTTCATCTTGTTACAGGTGCTACTCCATGGTTGATTATTGGTGGAGAAATCTCCTATTACCTTTCTCTTGTGCTCATAATGTTCCAGTCTTATTGCTAGTTGTTGTGTCTTCTAGCTTGGTGGGGTACTTTCCTAGTGGTTTTCATAGATTTCATTCCCCTTTCATAGTCATTTCCTCATTTTTCCTACATACCATCCATTATTTCATCATCCTTTCATTTTATTGAGACATAATTCATATTACGCCTATATTTCATCGTTTACCCACATCTAGGGGGTGCGTGATTCTTTTCATCCATTTTCATATAGTTTTTCCTTCTTAACTAACCTCTCTTTTGGTATATTTCATTATTGCACCTTTTCCATGTGTGAACATGCCAAAGTGGTTTGGGATATCTTCATTATTGATTAATTAGATCCAAACCTAAGGTCGAGTGCTACATTATTGGCCTCTTTTATTACTAGGTTTTAAACCTTAATTGAGGCCTCATTCCCTAAGTTGCAATTTTCTTGTTTGTTTGTTAGAAATGCCCGTCACTTGCAGGGCCAACATTTCAATGGTTGGCTAAGTAACCACAACCCAGGGGCATCTAAGCCATCAAAATCACTCAGGGATTGCACCCGGCCTGGGCTGCACCAACCCTTAACATGGCTGGAATTTTTGGGTGTCTCCTCCCGACTAAACACACCGCAAGGGTATTGAACTCAGGTCGCCTAGCAAATGAAACCCACACCTTAACTAGTTGAGCTAGCAAGAATTGACCCCTAAGTTTCAATTTTAAAAAAAAAGAAAAAAAGAAAAAAAAGAAAAGCAAAAAGCTACTAGGGAATGCAACTTTATGTTCATGTGGTACACAACTTGAGGGTAGCGCTCCCCTTTGGCACACATGTTGAGGTATTCTAACATTAAAAAATTAATATTTGTTAGTGGTTTCCCTCATGAGAAATTCCTTAGGTCTCTTTAGCCTTGTTCACTCTCACACATGCCACACTTATTGACTATTTCTTAAGCTTGGCACATATGTTGAGGAGGTGGTTGAGCTTGCATAGTTTTTGAAGGTGGTTAGCTACGTATGCGCCCTATCCATTTGTCCACTTTCACATTCATTTTAACCACTTTTCCATTTACTTGTTGACTCCATCTTCTTGGCACTCTTTCTTAGGTGGTGCGCTCCACTAGAATGCCCACTTACACCTATGAGTAAGCCCTATTCACACTATGTTTTCACCTTGATGAAGGTTATTTGACTTGGAACTAGTGTTCCCTTACTATTTTGGGAGATTCTTCACTTGGATAGAGATTTGTATGGATGAGTTACCACTTGGAGATTGTTGTTTATTCCATTGACATGGTCTCATGTTATTTTTGGAGTGGCATACCCTCTCTTGGTGGACCACTTGTGTTATTTGAAGATTATTTTATTGTGATTTGATAGTGTCTCATGCTATTCTTGGAGGGCGCACTTTTTGGAGGTTGTTATGTACTATTTTTGGAGAGTGGTTGTGACTACCTTGCACCATTCCCTAGGGCGCACCTCTCATTGAGAATAGTTTATTATTATTTGTTAGATTAACCTGCTTGGTATGCACCCTAGCTTCTTGATCCTCACATGAAAGGATTATTATATTACTTGATGACCAATTCAAGTCCATTGTAACATTATTTTATTATTTGTTTGACTCATCAAACATGATCACTAGGATATTATTTTTTATTATGAGGTGGTTGAATCTAGAACTCTATAAATAAAAGGCTCCCATCATTTATAATGGTTGTTGTCGAGTGAGATAATATTAGAGCATTGCATTTCTCG
The DNA here is from genome assembly GCA_032191745.1 of Picea mariana. Lineage (NCBI taxonomy): Eukaryota > Viridiplantae > Streptophyta > Pinopsida > Pinales > Pinaceae > Picea > Picea mariana. The sequence goes on along the minus strand of JASDQU010686394.1, from coordinate 36,991 downwards.
GAGCAAATGTTTTGAAGATCATTTTTTATGTTGTATGAGGCTATTGTGTGATCAACTTGTTGTGGATTGGAGCTTTATTTATGCATGCAAAGGGATTGAACCAGGGGCATCCAAGTAAGAGACACCTTCAAGTGGTGGATGTAAATCAGTTGTGGATTTCCTCCCTTGTTTATTTTGTTTTTCTTTTTTTTAGATATTTCTCATCTAGCTCCTTCAAAGAGTGGCAACTAGACTTAGTGATATTTATGCAAGCAAATACTTAGGTTTGATCTTGAAATTAATACCTTTTAGGATCATTTTCTTGCATAATTTGTATCTCTAATTTTCAGCCTGTTATCCATCAAAGTTGCACTGAGATGGACTTCCAATGAGCCGCCAAAGTTTGAACATCAGTTGTTCAAAATTCAGAGTTCAGAAGTTCAGCCGGTCATAAAGACCACCCTGTTACTCTACATTTCCATAAAAAATTGTAATAAGAGGTGTTTTCATGATGAAATTGTAAAAGGTCTTAGCCACCTTAAGTCCTAAGCATGAGTTATACTCTAGAGTGTTTTGTCACTTACTAATTATATTTTTCCGTTTTCAGGCGATTTATAATTTATGAGTTTTTTCACTCAATCCCTCCAGAGCTGGAGTATATGCTTATGGTTAGGATTGAGCATGGATATAAGCCTAGTGTCTAATGTATATTACCATGCTAAACATCCTCCTAGAGTCTTGTGGAAATGTGTTAAGTCCCCCCTAGGATTTTTTTATTTTTTCAGTTAATTAAAAAATTGTCAGAATTCGGCAATTTTTAATTAAAAAATAAAGATACATTAAAAAATTGGTATTTGGGCACCAAATAGGCCATGGGGATGCTCATTTTTGGACCTAGAGCACCCATGTTACCTAACTACCCACTTATTTGAGTAAAATTAGTGATTTTAATCACTTAAAATTAATTTTACTCTCAAAAACCCCCAAAAAAGTCAAATTAAATCAATAAAAATCAGCAAAGGCAAAAATAAAGGAACATGTGGGGACATGATTGAAGACAAATAAAGGCACAAAAGTCAAGGAGAGGGTCAAAGGGGACAAACCCAATCTGATTGAAGATTGATTGAAGATTGAGTTGGAGAGATTTGGCATATGTCTATGGGGATGTGTGCCCCCCTTGGAGAGGTGGTGCACCCTTGAGGTGGCAGCCCACACTCTTGAGAGGTGGCGCACCCTTGAGGTGGCAGCCCACACTCTTGAGAGGTGGTGCACCCTCCTTCCTCTCACATCATTTTAGACACTTGTATGGATGTGGGGAGAGGTGGCAGCCCTCTTGTTGGCAAATGTTTAACAGGTAGCATATGCTTGTCATTGATGGAAAGTACAACAGTGAAGATGGTAGGATCAGAATGTGCATCGATGGACAAACAGGAGCAACGTAGGCTCAGGAGGAATTAGCGCAGAGTCAAAATTCTTCCAAGTAAGAAGGATGTGTAAGCTTGGAGGAGAAGCATCACTGATCGTTGGATCCCATCCAAAATTCCCGACAGCATGAGGGCCGTCAGATCTGAATAAAAACAAGAAGAGCGTGCACTGAAGAGGAGGATAGATATCAGGCGCTAGATTTGAGCGTAGGATCCGACCACCATTGGATTGGGGAAAACCTGCATGGTGTTTAAAGTGCAAGGATAAAGTGGGCTCACAAAATCTTGAAAGCAGGAGGACCGTCCATCTCAAGGGGTTATGTGGACCGTTGATCCGACTCCCTGTCGGAGTTTCGTGGATCACGACATCAAGAGGACTAGAAAACAAGGCAAAGAACCCAATGCATCAAGAATGCTGATTTCATGATATGCGAAATCGCGATTCAATCGCAGCCGTTAAATAAAGATCAGCTTTGGACTGTTGATCATACTCCATCTCGGAGCTTTGCCTATTGCGACTTGGAGTGACGAGAACCTCCATCTAAGGAACAACGAGATGCGAGATCGCAATTTAATCATGGACCGTTGGATCAAGAGGACGCGTGGCGAAAGATCAGAGCACCATAAAGCTCCATCTCGGAGTTTCGCCTATCGCAACTTGGAGTTACGAGCACCTCCATCTAAGGATCAACGAGATGCGAGATCATGAAAAGATCCTAACCGTCAATACACAAAAAGATGTGGACCGTTGATCTAAGCTCCTTTTCGAAGTCTCGCCTATCGCGACTTGGTGTGACAAGAACCTCTATCGAAGGAATCGCGAGATGCGAATTCACGATGAGATCTGGACCGTATAATCATCGAGATCGTGGACCGTTGATCTCAGCTCCATCTTGGAGTTTTGCAAATCGTGACTTGGAGAGTCGAGATGATTCATCTCCAGATTCACGAAATGTGAAATCGCAAAATCTCTTGGTCATAGCCATGGTCATATAGAGGAAGGAGATAGCACATAAAAGATTGGTATTAGAGCTTCGAAGATCGCGATATGAAGTGTCGAGACACTTGGCCACAAAAATGCCGAAATGCCGAAATACCGAAATAAATGCAAGACCCCATGGATTCAATCCAACGGTGCAGATGAATTTGAACAAGATCATAGGGAAAATGTAGCACGATACAGTGTAACTACCAGAAACCGCTGATGGGTTCTGCCAGAGGACTCGAAGACACTACAAGATGACTGACAGAGGTAGTGAAGAGTCTCTGAGAGGGATGAAGATTCTAGTGGAGGAGATTGACAGCTGATGAGAATTGAGGCCTATAACTGAAATAGAGAAGGTGAGTTCGACTGTCACAGAGAAGACGAAGAGTCTCAAACTGCCAGAGAGGCTGAGGAATCTTAGTATAATGTACAGTGATGCTGGAGACGTGGGGTGAACCACCAGAGAAGCTGAAGAGTCACGATGATGATCAGACAGAGCACTCGAGAGGTGGAGGATAACTGCACAGAGTCAGCATGCAGAGGTATTGCGAACATTGCATGCACAAGGTGCACAAAATCTATAAATACACGGTACAGAGAAGAGATGCGGTTGCGGTTGCTGTTGGAGGTTGTTGTGATTGTTGTTGGTCAAGGAAATTCATGTGTGAAGAAGGAGGAGAGTGCAGCAGCTGAAGAGCAGAGAAGAGGAACTGTGCAGCGAATGGACATTGCGCACAAAGCATAAAAAGAAGAAGAACAAACAACGCAAGTGAGGTGAGCAGAAAGACAATGAGGCAGATAGAGCAACGAAATGCAGCAGAACAGTGATAAGTCTGGTAAGCCATTGTTGAACATCATATCACTGTAATAAATTTCAGTAGCAAAGATTTAGATTTCAGGGTGGTTGGGAGGAGCTAGGGAGGACTGGTGTCCTCAAAGGTTCAGGTGGGTGCTTGAACACAGGGAGTTGGTGCTTCCTTCTAGTTGGTGCTAGAGAAACCAGGGAGTTGGTGCTTCCTT
>JASDQU010686394.1:13689-33483 GCA_032191745.1 Picea mariana | reverse complement strand
AAGTAGCAGTGGTAATCATTACCAACTCTTGAGAAAACTTCAATGGTGATTGCAAATGGTTTTACGGCTGCAACTGCAACTTAGGGTTTTATGAGAAAACCCTAATTTTTCAAACTTCAAGTTTTGAAATTCTGATCCAGGGAATAGATGCGATGGGCTAAGGTGAGTATGATGGTGTAGTCAGAATTTTGAAAATCCAACTTTTACCCACTCAAACTTGATTTGCAGATTTCTAGACTAGTGCTTCTGGTTTTCTGGTACTTCTGGTACTCTGATACTTCTGATACTTCTGGTACTCTGGTTTTTTTCTTTTCTGGTACTTTGTGAAACTAGGGTTTCACTTTTCAAGAGATCCAGCCACTGAAAAGGTGCGCTCTAAGTGCCAAAGTGATCCTTGGGGAGGGCACAACTTTCTAGGTGGTTAGGGAGCTAAAAGGATTCACTTTTTCAAAACCTTGATTTTTGGGTACGGTAACAGTGACGTTTTTCCTCTTGCGAAATATGCTTCCTTCAAGTTGGCTCTGATACAATGTTAATGTTGATGCCATTATTATAGTTCTTTACATTTCAATAGATAAGAGCAACATAAGAACAAGATCACTGAGAAATACACATTCACAAGAGACACAACATTTATCCTGGGAAACCCTCAAGGGGAAAAAAATCCAGCAAAAACTTCCTTATCATAAATTGCCAATACAATGTCAAAAGATAACTCAAACCAATAAATATAGTCCTCTCCAAAGATGTGCCACTCTTCTCCCTCTCTCCAACTGGTAATTGTAGCTTGCCTCATAAGAGAATGAGCAAGTGAGTTGTGTAATAAAGTGAGGCGCTAGCCTCCCTATATATACAAGACTGGCACGTGTGAAAGGGTTTCACTAGCAGGGCCGACCTCTCACTCTGGGTGGGTAAACCCACCTTTAATTTAATTTTGGGTCTCAATAATAACTACTAGGGCTGAATTCTTATTCTGCCTATTACAATTGTCCAATGACCAATCCACAAAAGGGGATTTGGTCCTAATACAATTACCGACATGATTAATCCACAATGGGGATTAATCCTATGAATAAAATAGCAATAATAATAAGAATACTCTTTGCAGTTACATTATTTTAACACTTGGCTCTGGGCTCTTTCCAAGTTGACAATCCTATTCATCATTAGTTCTTGATTTCTCATCATGCCATCCATGGTCATTTGCAACTTTTCTAGGTTGGCACAAATATCTGAGGAAGGCTCAGCGTTGTGGACTATCTTGGTTTTAATGTCCATTTTGACCCTTGGGTTTGAGAAAGGCTCAATTTTGGATGACTAGAGGTTGTCTTCAATCTTTGTAGCTAATTCTTGAGCTTCTTGGATTGTTTGGGGGTTTTTATCCTTGGGGAGATACCCTAGTTGACCAGTAAAAGCTTTGGTGTAAATGTAAACAAGGAAATTATTGGTCGGATGATGGCTCACAGGGATCTTCTGCAATAGGGTCTCAAACCTAGTGTGGAATTCTCTAATGGTCTCATTATCTTGTTTCCAGAGGATATTCATCCTAGTTCGTAGCATGTTGGGTCCTTCTTTGATACTCCATTTTTTGAGAAAGGCCTCTTCCAATTTGTCCATGGTTTTAATACTGCCATCAGGAAGACTATGGTACGAACGTCTTGAAGAATCAAGGAGGGTAGTAGAGAACAATTTCATGACTAAATATTCAGCATCATTGCTAATGGGGTGAAGTTGGAAGAACGCCCAAAAGTTGCTCATATTCTCTTCAGCACCGATTGCATCAGTACCGGTGAACTTAGGCAGCCACTTTTCATACTTGGGTGGCATCTGCCTAGGGTAGCCTGGTATAGCTGACATGTCTAGCGGTTTGAAAAGACTAGATGACCATTGTCTTTGGTTATTGGCTTGGTTTGGGATGTTGGTCTAAATTCCCGAGCTAGACATTGTGTTTAAAGAAAGACTTCCTTTGAAAAGTGATTTTACTAGAGGAGAGTTTTGGGGAGGCTTTCTTATAAAGGATTGAGGAGGGTTATTGTACCTCCTTGGGGATTGTGGAGTCACCAGATAATTTTCTTGAAATTTTCAAAGAGATAAGGGAATCACCCTTAGTGGGGCTGCCAGGTAAGCTTTGTAAGATAAGGATTCTTGAGGAAAGGATTACCGAAAAAGTGTCATGTTTGAGGAGAATTGACTCAGTGTTCCCCGACAACAGCGCCAAAATGTTATCACACAGTTTGTACTTGGAAATAATGGAAAGGTAAAATAAAGGCAAATTAATGTAACTTGAGACTATCCTATCCCTGTCACCTCAATAAGATAACTATTTCTATTTAGGGTGGTAGGCCCAGGGGAGACGTCCCCAGTGACCTGGGGTTTTGAGAAGGCAAAGGGTAAAGGCTAAGATAAAATTTTCCTTCTCACAAGTCACCACCGATCAGAAAGTTCGGCTAAACAGCCAATAAAGATAAATAACCAGAAATGTACTTTCCCAGAACAAAGCAACAGGAAACTATATTTGCAAGGTCACTTGTTGGTTAGTACTTCATATAATTGGACTTTCTCAAATAAATAAACTGACTAATATTATTGATGAAGCAACCAATGATGTATAATAGCAATAATCACAATATTTTACTTCACAATAAATGCTTTTAAAGAAGCTTCACAACCAGCAAGAAGGATTTATCATCAATGACACAATATCAACATTCATTGGAAGCAAAGACTACTACGCTTTAGCCAATCTTTCAATTGCATTAAAGAAGCACAAAATTCTGCAAAGTATAATTGTAAATCAAAAGGATAATGGCAGCAATAGGGTTACTAGGTTAAGGTTAGAAGGTATTAGTAATTGTTCAAAGGTGTTGGATGTTTGAAGTTTTGTGATCAAGGCACTCAAGCACAAAGGTCTTAGACTAGTACATAAACAGGGAAAATGGAGTCAACAAGTAGCAGCAAGAGTTGAAGGAACAAAATGATAATAATATAGCCAAAGACAAGAGGAACTTGATGGTGAACTGTTGATAAGCCAAGGCTCCAACCATCAAACCCTAGGGGAAAACAGCTCACTAAGGTGTAGTAACCCTAGGCCTTAATGTGTTTTCCTCCTTTAGCTCAATGACAAAGTAAAAATGGCTAAGGTGAGGTACAAGGGTAGGGTGTTGCAATGGCAAGGCCCTAGCAATGTCTTCAACACCAAAGATGGCACATTAGCAAAACCTAGTAGGGACTTAAAATAAGGACACCAACATGTGCTTATTTCCTAGGGTTTATTCCAGTAATTTAATTAACAAAATGCAAATAAAATACTATAACCATTCAAGTAATGGAAGGATTGCAGAAATTCACTTACATTTACCATGCATTCATCAAGCCAAACCCTAGTTGTAAACCTTCCACCAAGAAGAATGCCAAAAATAGCCTAGATAAGCCTCCTTCAACAAGTTCACACTAGTAATTTCAGCCAAAACCCTAAAGGAGGGCACAAATTTCAAACCTCACACAAGTGTGAGTGAAAGATCATGAATAAAAGAGAGTTTTAGCTCTCTTACTTATACCATACCAATGACCTTAATTTAATTTTAGGTCATAAAAGGCTGACAAGGACAAAAATACATAATAATATTGTTTTTACATTAAATGTCATAATCAAACCCTAAATCAAGCAAAGATGAAGATGTCATGCCCTTTTAGGGTGACACCAGCCCCTTCTAGGGCAACGTTGGCCTCCTGGAGAAAAATGTTAGGCCTCCTTGGGCTTCTGGAACATGCCACAACGGCCTCCCAAAACCTCCACAAGTGTTGGATGATGTCATGAATGTCCTAGGTCACGTCATGGGCCTTCCAAGGCCAACGTCATGGTGAAAAGGGCACAACCCCCCTTGGTACAAGTCTGTTGGGTTGCCTCTGGTGGAACGTCCTCCTCTTCTCTGGTGCAAAACCTATGATCTATCTATGCCCCCTGCTGGGATCTCAACATCCATCTGATGGGCTTTCAGCCCCATGGAGGTCCGAACTAATCATCTCCCCATGTGTACCTGTCCATAATGGTACATGTGTGTCGAGTATGATCCTGCACATCAACAGATATGCCCTCCATGGGCTCATAAGTCACAGGGATCATAGCAATGTCAATCTCATTTAATCTTCAATTTTATTAAACATGTGCATAAAACCCCTTTTACCCAGTCAAGTGCTCAAAAACATTATACTAATCTACAAGCCAAGTTTGGAGGAAGTGAGAGGGTGCCCTATTGGGCTAATGCTCACCGGATGTGGGGTGTTTCCGGGAGAAATCAAATCCAAGCCATGTGAGTGGATGAGGTTGTAAGGGATGTCTGGACAAGTGGTGCAGTTATAGCATGGAAATGCATGGCTTACCTTTGGGTGCCTCTGTAGAGGGTGAGATGCACCTGTCATGGATGCAAATGTTTCCAATCCCATTCATGCCTTTTATCTTTATTCTTATTGTCTTTTCTTTCAAGAAGCTAGTGAGGGGACACTGCCCTGGCGTGGTGACTAGTGGTGGCAATGTTACCCACAAGCATTTCACGGAAATGAGAAGGTTGGCTCGTGATGAGACCCCCTTTCTCTTGGCTATGCCACCAAGAGCCACTACCTTGGCGTGGTGACTAGTTGTTGGTAGTGTCATACCGCTACATGCCCATGGACCAAATAGGATGGCTCGTGATGAGACCCCCTATATTCCAACTAGGTCTTTTTTTATTATTTTTTACATGGGTCCCTCTGTTTCTTGTTGAGAATCCTTTCACTGCTTTCTCAGGGATCCCTGGGCGAGGCAATTCGAGGTTTCATTCTTTGGCTTCTATCTTTTTCCAGTTGCTTTTACCCTCTGGGCCTTTATCCCCTTCTTCCCACAAGGTAAGGTGCAACCCTTAAATATTTGGCCAACCCAATGCCCAGACCAGTGTAATGGGATGGATGAGTAGGAGAAAGATTGAAAGTAGTAAGTATGGTGGGAGCGAACGATGGCTTCTCATGAATGACCCCAGTGGCAACTCAAAACCTATGGGCACAAGCTTACTAGGGCATCCTTTCATTCCCCCCAGATATGGTAAAGTGGATAGGTATAAGATCCAAGCACCTGTTAGAAGCAAAAAGAATCAAATGCACATATTCAAAGGTTTTGAGGATCAGAGTGACACATACCATGATACTCGGACTCATTACCTCATGGAGCAAGATCCATTTCTACTACAGGACAAGGCCGAGGTGATGGATGTTGTTGTTGCTGACAAAGTGGAGGCACTGAAGGAAAAAAAGATGGGCCCTCTAGGGCCATGCTCAAGTCGATCTGGCTCTCAGTACTCCATGTCTAGGACCTGTGGTCCTCGAGACATAATCTCCTTAGTTATCCCTAAATTGGTGATAACAAAACCTAGGTGGGGAGAATAATAATCATTCCTCCCAACCACCCGAGCTAGACCCTCCAGTTATAGAGTAGCTCCCTCATTTGTTTCTCATGGTTGGATTGATAGAAGTAAATTTTACTTCCACAATAAATTTTATTTTCAAGTCTACAAAACTAAAATCCAGTAGCACATATAACATAATATAAGATAAGTTTATTTATCTCTATTACAACAAAATCTAGCACCCACAAAGTGTAAAGTCCCAAACACAAGGTGTTAGTTTGTGTAACTCAAGAAGGCTACCCACTGTCACCTCAGTAGCTCTTCCTCTCACTTTAGGTTGGCTTTTCTTCAATTCAAGGGGGTATCCCTAAAGCAAGTCTAAGTCCATATTTTAGATGTGTCAATGAAGTGTTTAAGGACCAATGTGATTTAGTTTTAGAATCTAGTTTATCAGTGTTTCAATGAAATGTGTATGTTCAGATTTCCAACCAAGTTCAAGTCTAGTATAGGGTAGTGAATGTTAGGTTCTTAGACTTGTGTCAAATCTGAGATTTAATGATCTTATGTGAAGGTTACTTTTCAGATTTGCAAATAAAAATAAGAAAATTGAGAAAATTGAAGTATTTAATGCAAGTGCAAATGCTCAATAATGCAGTCTGGAAATTAATTTTCTTCATTAAATATGAATGCAAAATGCAGAAATTTACAAGTGAAATTCTAAAGTAAAATTGCAAAATGCTAAATATTCAAAATGAGCCTAATATTTGATCTAAAAGTGAAGTCTAAGGATCTAATCAAACTATTCCAAGTGCTGGAAATGCACTTGATGTAATGTAGAAATTTTAAACAACTTCCAGATTGCAGAAAATTAAATCTAATATAGGTTGTGATAACAACTTGAGGTCCTAGGTCACTATACAAGGCTAGAAATGAGATTTTTGAACTAAGTAAAGCGCTGAAATTGCGCCGAACTTAAAACAGAAATCTAAAATGTTAATTCCAGCAAGCATAAATTCAAATTAGTCTAATGTAAGGTTTAAAATTAAGATTCTAGACAAAAATGTATGGCTCGGAATCAAAATTTCTAAACTAAATATGTTGCAAAGCTCACAAAACATTCAAAACAAAAATATATAAGCAATTTTCATAATACAAAAATAAAGTAAAAATTGCTAGAAAAAAAGAAATTTAATAGTTTTTTGTGGATGGATGAAGAAGGTAGACTAGTGCCTAGCTTATCCTTGGGCTAATGGAGTCATCTAGTGTCATGAGGAGAGTCTAACTTCATCCATGGTCGAGGATCAAAGGGCTGGCCTAAAGCATGCTACAAAAATCCTATATGGTTGTGTTGCCGCTTTATACACACCTAGGAGACGTGGAAGAAATCTTCAATCCACTCGGTGTTTCCTTGGGGGAAAGTGAGAGTTAAGGTGTTGTCACCTAATCCTCAACTCCTCCATCTAGGCCAACTCCTAGTGAAGCCAAGGGGGGGTAGTCCCTAACAAAAATACTATGGCTTGTTCTAAGCTAAGTACAAAAAATAAAGATCTAGGAGTTTATTATTTTTATTCAACAATCAACCATGAATTGAAATACACATAAACAAATCATTCATCCACAACATAACATCAAGCATACACTTGCATAAAAGGATACTCAAGCACGTTTTTTATATGCAAGTGAAATTAAGATTGCTTTTAAAGACGATATCCAATATGTAAAAGAAGCTTGTGGCTTTGTTGAGTGTAAAATGAGACCAGTGCCTTAAAGTGAATCGTGGACAATGTAGTTCGTGTGTTTTATTAAGATAAATTGATGTTGAATTAGTGAAATGGTTTGGGCCTCCTTATGTATCATTCACCAATCTAAAACTTACCGACCGGGTGTGTCGCGGATCCAACAAGGCGAGTTGCCAGGTGATTTGACACACGACACCCAGGGTAGAGGTCTTAGACAAATGATACCACTTAGAGATTTTCCTAATTAATCTATCAACCATTGACCAACACAACATGTATGAACTTACTCCTAGCAAATCGAGGCAGGCTCACAACTAGAAGGGTTAGGAACCGCACTGTGAGCTGAGGGGAATTTGTTTATTTTATGACAATAAAATTAAATGTGAGACTAATTACTAAATCCACACTGACCAAGCCCCTTTCGAGGTCGCTGAGGGGATGGTTTATTTGCCAACTTGAAATTGCGGAAATAGATCTAATCTAGCAATTAGTGTTCTACTTGCAAAAGGAAAATTTGATCTATACTAATTAAATGTGCTTTGTGATGGAAATATTACTTTGAGCTTAATTACTTATGCAAAATCAGATCTAAGATAAAACTTTGCAAAAATTTTGACACCACCATCGAAAACATCGTTCCCTAGGGGGGATTGAAGAGAGGGAACTTGTAGCCCCACTGATTTTATTATGATTTTACACAAGAGTTATGGAAATGACTTGTGACCATTCATTAGGGGGGTAACAAGTCTTTACAGTGCTTTACAAAGAGTTATGAAGTAAAAATGGTGCTCACGGGGGTCCCAGATGCTCCTAATCCGCCCAAAACGAACAGAGTTTCCTCCTATCTGTTCGTCAACCTGCATAAAACAGCAAACAAAGGATGATAAAATATGTCCAAAAACACTTTGGAAGTGTCTTGGGTTATGAGTAAAAATCCACAAAATTTTCTAAGTTAAATTCTACAAAATTTCGGCAAAAGGAAGTAAGGAACTTAAGCTAGAAAGCTAGTTTCCTTAGGATTTTTTATGGCTGTTCTAAAATAGAAATATCAGAGCACTCAAATGTTAGATTTAAAAAATGCAGACACTTTGGAAGATTACTATCTTTTAACCCTCTAAAATTTCAGAAAATCTAGAGTAAAATGATTTATCTTCCTGTGCTAGATCTAGATTCTTAAGATAACAAATTTAAAGAAAGGAATCTGATCTAAGGTACCACTTGCATGCATGAAAGAACTTATGATTTAGATAAATAAACTAGATCTAAACATGCTTGCATATATATAAAAGTAACCAATGAACTTTGATTTTTCAAGAGAAGGAGAGAAAGAGCAAACTTGTGCTTGGAATGTGTTGGGCAATGGAGTCCTTCTTGATGGATTGTGGAGGGATCTTCTTCAAAGACTTGGAAGAGAGGAAGAGTCAAACTAGATCATCCGCTTCTCCAAGTTGAGGTATCAATCACTTCGGTTGCTTACAAAAGAGTTAGAAAATGGTATCACCTACAAGAGAGATCTTACAACACAATTTGTTAAACCAAACAAGTATTGCATCTAAAACCACTCAAGTAAATAAATAGTAAGATAACTAATCAAACTAGCTTAGCAATCTTACCCTACTGAGTAATAGTACTCCTAATAAGGCCACATCAGCCAAATATCAAAATAGTAAAAAACAAAATAATATCACCTCATACATATAGCATCCACACACTTGGCCGATCCACCAATTTGACCTCCAAAGTCTTCTTTTATTCCAAAATATGAGAAAGAGTGTTACAATAGCAATAGTACACAAGTGCTTTCTTCCCAAGCTCCAACTAGCAAATAATGGGAGATAGCTCTCTTATTTATACAACAATGGGTGAAGATCCCAGTGAGGAAGGCGCATGGCAAAGTTGAGGAGGGCGCACCAAGTGGAGGGAGATGTGAGACAAGTGTGAGGGAGAGGTGTTAGACAACTGAGAGGGGGGGTGAATCAGTTGTTACCGTGCTTAAACATTTATGGTTCTTTTAAATTCTTTGTGGAGACACTAAATAATGATCACAATAATGTATGGAAATAAACAATGGTACTTTCAGCATCATTCACATATGTGAGAAACACAGAGACAGATATTTCCTAAGGAAACCCATGTAGGGTAAAAACCTCTTTTTCTTTATATGATAAGTAATGGTTACAATCTTTACACTATCATACATATGAGCACCAACTCATAATGAGGCTACAACCTTAGTTTTTCAAGCTGCAACTTACTGAGAGCACCAACTCTCTGTTTACTCTGGCACCTACTAGAAGGAAGCACCAACTCCCTGGTTTCTCTAGCACCAACTAGAAGGAAGCACCAACTCCCTGGTTTCTCTAGCACCAACTAGAAGGAAGCACCAACTCCCTGTGTTCAAGCACCCACCTGAACCTTTGAGGACACCNTATGATGTTCAACAATGGCTTACCAGACTTATCATTGTTCTGTTGCATTTCATTTCTTTGTCTGCCTCATTGCCTTTCTGCTCACCTCACTTGCGTTGTCTGTTCTTCTGCTTTTTATGCTCTGTGCGCAATGTCCATTTGATGCACAATTCCTCTTCTTTTCTCTTCAGCTGCTGCACTCTCCTCCTTCTTCACACATGAATTTCCTTTACCAACAACAATCACAACAACCTCCAACAGCAACCGCAACCGCATCTCTTCTCTGTACCGTGTATTTATAGATTCTGTGCACCTTGTGCATGCAATGTTTGCAATACCTCTGCATGATGACTCTGCGCAGTTATCCTAAACCTCTTGAGTGCTCTGTTTGATCATCATCATGACTCTTCAGCTTCTCTAGTGGTTCGCCTCACGTCTCCAGCATCACTGTACGTTATACTGAGATTCCTCAGCCTCTCTGGCAGTTTGAGACTCTTTGTCTTCTCTGTGACAGTCAAACTCACTTTCTCTGTTTCAGTTACAGGCCTCAATGCTCATCAGCTGTCAATCACCTCCACTGGCATCTTCATCCCTCTCAGAGACTCTTCACTACCTCTGCCAGTCATCCCGTAGTGTCTTCGAGTCCTTTGGCAGAACCCATCAGCGGTTTCTGGCAGTTACACTGTATCATGCTACAGTTTCCCTCTGATCTTGTTCAAATTCATCTGCACCATTGGATTGAATCCATGGGGTCTTGCATTTATTTCATCATTTCGGCATTTCGGCATTCCTGTGGCCAAGTGTCTCGACACTTCATATCACGATCTCCGAAGCTCCGATACAGAGCTTTTCTATGCTAGCTCCTTCCTCTATATGACCATGGCTATGACCAAGAGCTTTCACGATTTCGCATTTCGTGAATCTGGAGATGAATCATCTTGACTCTCCAAGTCACAATCTGTGAAACTCCGAGATGGAGCTGAGATCAACGGTCCACGATCTCGATGATTCTACGGTCTAGATCTCATCGTGAATTCGCATCTCGCGATTCCTTCGATAGAGGTTCTTGTCACACCAAGTCACGATATGCGAGACTTCGAAAATGAGCTTAGATCAATGGTCCACATCTTTTGGTGTATTGACGATCAGGATCTTTTCATGATCTCGCATCTCATTGATCCTTAGATGGAGGTGCTCGTAACTCCAAGTTGCGATAGGAGAAACTCCGAGATGGAGCTTTATGGTGCTCTTATCGTTTGCCACGCGTCCTCTTGATCCAACGGTCCACGATTAAATCGCGATATCGCATCTCGTTGTTCCTTAGATGGAGGTTCTTGTCACTCCAAGTCGCGATAGGAGAAGCTCCGAAATGGAGTATGATCAATGGTCCAGAGCTGATCTCTATTTAACGGCTGCGATTGAATCGCAATTTCGCATATCGCTAAATCGACACTCTTGATGCATTGGGTTCTTTGCCTTGTTTTATAGTCCTCTTGATGTCGCGATCCACGAAACTCTGACAGGGATTCGGATCAATGGTCCACATAACCCCTTGATATGGGCGGTCCTCTTGCTTTCGGGATTTTGTGAGCCCATTTTCTCCTTGCACTTTAAACACCGTGCGGGTTTTCCCCGATCCAACAGTGGTCAGATCCTGCGCTCAGATCTAACGCCTGAGATCTATCCTCCTCTTCAGTGCACGCTCTTCTTGTTTTTATTCAGATCTGACGGCCCTCATGCTGTCGGGAATTTTGGATGGGATCCAACGATCAGCGACGCTTCTCCTCCAAGCTTACACATTCCTCTTACTTGGAAGAATTTCGACTCTGCGCTAATTCCTCCTGAGCCTACGTTGTTCCTGTTTGTCCATTGATGCACATTTTGATCCTGCCATCTTCACTGTTGTACTTTCCATCAATGACAAGCATACACTACATGTTAAACATTTGCCAACAATCTCCCCCTTTGGCATTGATGGCAACTAAGTCGCCCAAATTCTTTTCTCCCCCTTTGACATCAATGTCAAAGAAGAGACATGCTCCCCCTGAGCTATTGCAGTAAATTTAGGAGGCATTAGATAATCAAACAATACAAATCTCCCCCTAACAAGATGGACTCTTTTAGGTATGAAACNAGTCCTCTAGTAGAACCCATCAACGGTTTCTGGCAGTTACACTGTATCGTGCTGTAGTTGTCCTCTAATCTTGTTCAAATTCATCTTCACCGTTGGATTGAATCCATGGGATCTTGCATTTATTTCGGTATTTCGGAATTTTGGCATTCCTGTGGCCAAGTGTCTCGACACTTCATATGCGATCCCCGAAATTCTGAGGTGGAGCTTATCTACACTAGGTCCTTCCTCCACGTGACCACACACGGTGACCACAGGTTGCGCTAAAACGCGCTGCGAACTCATGATCTTCATCGACCCTGATCGACGGTCCATGATCTCGATGAATCAACGATCCAGATATTTTCGCGATCTCTATTTAACGACTACGATTGAATCGCGATTTTGCATATCGTTGTTCCTTAGATGGAGGTTCTCGTCACTCCAAGTCGCGATAGGTGAAGCTCCGAGATGGAGTATGATCAA
This sequence comes from Picea mariana, assembly GCA_032191745.1. NCBI lineage: Eukaryota > Viridiplantae > Streptophyta > Pinopsida > Pinales > Pinaceae > Picea > Picea mariana. Next base: position 21,365 of record JASDQU010686394.1, on the reverse strand, counting down.
TGGTCCAGATTTGATCTCTATTTAACGACTGTGATTGAATCGCGATTTCGCATATCGTTGTTCCTTAGATGGAGGTTCTCCTCACTCCAAGTCGCGATAGGCAAAGCTCCGAGATGGAGTATGATCAACAGTCCAGATCTGATCTCTATTTAACGGCTGCGATTGAATCGCGATTTCACATATCGCAAAATCGACATTCTTGATGTCAATAATCTTTGTCATGTCCAACTCTCGATCCCCGATGCCTCTCCATTGACTGGAATCAATGGTCCAAATCAAAGCTTGATCTGATGGCTCATATTACATCGTGATTTCGTATATCGTGAAATCGAGAGGTTAGGGAACATCATTCCTTTGACTCTCCACTCAGCGAACTGACGATCTATCCCCAAGTGTCCTTCCTGAAGATGGACGGTCTTCTTTCTTTCGGGATTTTGTGAGCCCTCTACTCCTTGCACTTTAAAGAACGTGCAGGTTCTCATCGATCCAACGGTGGTCGGATCCTGCGCTCAGATCTAACGCCTGAGATCTATCCTTCTCTTCAGCGCGCGCTCTTCTTGTTTTTATTCAGATCTGACGGCCCTCATGTTGTCGAGAATTTTGGATGGGATCAAACGATCAACGACGCTTCTCCTCCAAGCTTACACATCCTTCTTACTTGGAAGAATTTCGACTCTTCACTAATTCCTCCTGAGCCTACGTTGTTCCTGTTTGTCCATCGATCCACATTCTGATCCTGCCATATTCACTGTTGTACTTTCCATCAATGACAAGCATACGCTATCTGTTAAACATTTGCCAACATTCTCGAATTGTCGAATACTTTATAATCTATGGACATGTGTCCTCAAACAAAAATGATCCATATTATCTCTGGAGTTCAGGACTTTAGAAGATTTCCCTCCTGGAAGCTTAAAGAATCGCTTCTCCCAGAGTGATGAACCTTCGAACTATCATGAGATCTATGAATCACATTCTCTTGTGCGCATATTTGACGGTTGGGATCTGATCTTCATCACTGTGCCTCACCTCCTTATCCGTGCTTGATCTAACAGCTCAGATCTATTCTTGGCCAAATCTAACCATCAAGCACCTCTCCGAGTGATCTATGACGTAGATCCACTCCGTAACTTCAGAACTTCGGGGCTTTTACTTCATTTTCATCCAAGACTTAAAATTTTCCAAAGCAACAAAGTCCGAAGGACTTGAGGGGTTAAAATCCATTCTACTTCTCCATATCTGATGGTTGTGAGGGAATTGTCTTCTCCTGAACAAATCCAACGACCCAAATTTAAACTTTGTGGCCCAAAACCACGGTTATTGTGGTTTCTTTCCTCTATCGGCTTTCTTGAACCGCTACACCTTCTGAGATTTTACATATAGTTAAGGTGCTCTCACCTCCCTCTTGGCACTCATGGACATTTTGAAACTCCATTTTTGTCCATTTCGACAACAATTCCCTCTAAAATGTTTTCTTCAATTTCCACTTACACGTCCCATCCAAGCTCAGTGTTGAAAACTGGAGCTTTGATACCATATTGTAGCATCCCTAGCCACCCAAGCCAGGCCATGATACTCTGTAAAACACTCTTTCTAAGCTCTGATACCATATTGTAGCATCCCCAACAACCTAGGCTATGCCATGCCATTCCATAGAACACTCTTTCTAAGCTCTGAAACCAAACTTGTAGCATGCCTCGAGCCTCCAGGATGGGGACTGCCCCATTGAGAACTTCTCATGTTTATGATATTCAAAATGTACATACCTAGCCATAGTCCCGCTGGGCTTTGGCACAAAAAATATTGTGGAACTTCATACATATAAACTTAACACAAAATTGCATTCTGCTAATACACATATTAATGCGGAAATAGTGGTAATCCTATATATACAACATATACAGGAAAAAATCATAAATATAAAACATGTACAAATACACATCATGCAAATGAACACATAAGTGATACTTATATTTTTATAGAATACCACCAATTGCGTTTATACCTTCCACAAACCTCCCAACCTTAGACCATGTTGCTCATCACTCTCATCAAAGGGTCACCCCCGACCTAGGACTAAATTCCACCCGGGTAAAGAGATTCTTAGGCTAGGCCGAGACAACTAGAAGTTGCACAGTCAACATGAAGGATTTTGTCCCAGGAGCCAACTCACACAAAAAAACTACAACCTCTCGTTCCCCACATGCATTTCCCACCCCATAAAGTGTGCCCTTCTCTNTCAATAGTCCTTTGGCTTCCCCACTTCCCTTCTAGGGATTCAACAATAGGATGAACATGAATTCTCAGAGCACTATAGCTTCTATTGGGCTCCCTCTAGGAAAATCACTTCCCCAACAACCTCTCTCTCCTGGAGAGAGTCATTTACAGGCTTGACAACCTGCTTCTTCAGTCCATGAGCCTGAAAACCTTCCTCTTCAAACCACATTCCTAACAACCTGCTTCTTAGTCCTGCTCCTTAGTAAAATATGTAAGGGTGATGGCAGCAACAAATATTGGGTATAGAACACATGAAGGAAACAACAACAAATTGTTAAGGCACAGTACATGATCAAGACAAGTATAGGTGTGTTGTGATTCACAGGAAAGGTAAGGGATAGCTCAAAAATTCCTACAGGTTCCCGAGGTGCTTGAGTAATGCAGAGGTCAACAATGAGGAGGAGGGATCAATGCATGAGTGAATTGGGAAATATGGAAAAACAAACTTTTTCCCCCACCTATATTTGCATGCACCATGATTGACACATGGCTCTCTTGGAGCTCATTTCTCTCCACTTGGGATTCATTCCCTCTTCCATGAGACTTAGGATAAAACAATTATCCTCACCATAGTCTTTAGGAAACAATAATATAATATTCCTTTAGAGTTAAGCCTTAAAGATTAGCCCTTTTCCCATGTCTCTTAGTCATTCCCTTTCCCTTCCTAGTGGAGCTTAGTCCCCCATAATATTTTTTCATGGTCGTTCTACACACAACAATGTATTTTATTAATGATATCAGTGTTTACATATACAAAAATAGGCCCATTGGCCTTAACATCTAGGATCCCCAACCTAATCATCACACAAGCCTCCTAGCTTATAATCACTTGGCTCACCAGCCTATAAAATATGTTTACAATTAAGTTGGGGCTTGGCCTTGGGGTATTACAATAAAGCATCCTTCCATCCTTCATGTGTCCCCACTGCTCATGCATTATCATAAACCACGAATGGGATTTCTTACCTAGCATCCACATTTGATATGCAGATTTGCCTTCTGGAAATATTTTTATTTATTTGTGTTTATTTATTTATTTATCCAAATACAAAACTAAGTAGAGGTCTTCCAAAATTATCACTACACCAAGAAGTATGATCCTTTTATCTTCTTAAAGAAACCAATGCACAATTTTGAAGAATTTTCCCCGTCCTTTCATAATACCTGTAGATTTCTATTACATCTTCCACATATATATATACTTCATTCTAACCTTTTGTGTTCCATAAGTAACCTAAATATTGTAATAAATTTTTATACAACCACATTTGTTAGCTAAAAACTATGATTTACAATCATGGAAACCTATGCAAAATTTTTCCCTCTAAGGTCATCAATCATCTTCCTTCTGATCTCTTATGATTTTAGCTACTCAATTCACAATTTTAGGTGAATATATAGATTCTTCTCTCTAAGGGATTTCCAATGACTACTGTATTTCTTAAATTTGAGCTTTGAGAAGAAAGTTATAGGAAATTGAATATTGCTAATTCACCCCATTTTTACACTTTTCATTCTGGTGCAATTAATCCCTGCCACCAACTTCTCTCACTCGTAGAAGTAAATATGTCAGAAACCAGATAAACTTTTGTAGGAGACATAGATAAAAAAATATGACAAGTAATTTATAACAACTCTTAGTTTGTCAATTTGATGTTCCTATCAAAAACTACAGCAATCTAGAAATGACAACTTTAACCTTTTTCACCCCTTTTTTCTAGACTCGAAATTTTTAGCTAAACAAGGTATCTTCCAAACTGTGCACTTCTGTAAAAAGTTAAATAAACCATATTTGTTTGGCTTGATGAGTATAAAAAATTTCTAGTAGATAAATGTTTCCCATTTTTCCATATGGAGACCCTTTTCCTCTGAAAATCCCAAAAATCCCCAAAAATTGGTCCAAAATAATGGATTTTTCCCTATTCCATCATTCCCATTCCAAACCCCTTCAAATTTATTCAATTCCTTCACAGGTTACCTTGATGTCTGCTTTTTGGACCTGCTCCAAAAATTTCATCCTAATTTTGATCTTTTCCAATGATCTGGACCTCGATCCTTAAAAACCACTATTTTGAAAATTATGACAAATCCAATAAAAAATGGGAAGTGGCCCTCTCTGGAAATTTTATATATATCCTCATTGTGGTCAAAACATAGAAGTTTCATTTCAATTTGACTTAATATGATCCATTTATGGCCGAAATAAGAAAATGGCTCTAGACTTTACTTTTTGAAATTGGAGGATAGTCTTGCTTATGTGGTAATATACTTCCATGGAACTGACATGGAACTAAATTGGCTTCTCTCACTAGGCCATCATTCACTGGGGATGTTTCCCCCTTTCCTCACTTCTACGAGCTTCTGATCGGGTTGATATACTATGGCCCTCTGGGCCACAGGTCTACCAGGGCACCGACCACCGGGCCACCTCGCACACACCTCCAACAACAATCCGCAATACAATTTCATCCAGGTCCACCAGTCTACTGATCCCTCGTGCAACCTACTATCCATTTCCTACCAATTTTGGTCATATCTGAACTAGTGACCTACTAAGCAACTTCGCACACACCTTCAACCAAATAGCCTATGGTTCGACGTCGGTCCACTGAGCCACTGACCCATTGGGAAATCTGCGCACTCTTCCATACATCAAATTGTGATCTAAAATCACATCGATCCATCATACTATCGACCCACTAGCCCACTGGCCCACCGATCACCCCGCACATCCTCCAATCGACTCCCTTTCAGTTGACTCCGGTCCAGTTCATGGTCCATCAACCCACCAGACCACCGAGCACCCTGCACACTTCTAGTCGAATCCTTGCCTACCAATAACCACTATGAATATCACCACCATGCTCTCTTTCATTCCTAAGTGATTTTCAGTCTGGATATGACTTTTCTTTTGGGGGTGTTGACAACCAATAGTTTACATTGCATGTGGGCTTCGCAGGGTTCTATGGCTCTCTCTTCTTCACACACAAGTTAAAAAGGTTTTCTTTTGATTATGAACCCATCATGCAAGACTTCCCTGATGCATATGGGATAAGTAAAAACACATATCGTAGATATACAACTGGGGATCCATGCAGAAGCTTGATTGATGACTATTGAGCGTTGGACTTCTAGGATTCATAACTTTTTCTCCCAATTCCCAAATCAAGAAAGTGATGGATCATTGGAAATTCAAGACCTTGGACGTTAACTTGAACATGGTTTTCAAGGTTTAAATATAATGTTTAACCACCAAAAATAAACCCTCTGATGCTATTCCATGGTAATTATTTAACTCGTGAAAAACTTCCAGTTAAACTTTCATTCCATAACATACCAAGATCAACAAACCATAAGTTCCTTTCATTCTGGAAACTCAACCCCATTCCTTCATTATGAGCTAAATCCAATGGATTTCGAAGAATAATAGCTATAGTGTGTTCTCATTTGTCTTAGTAAAATATTTATATGTGAGAACTTTAACTCTCATATTGAAGGACGAAAGATAATTTTACTTAAGAAATTATGTCCTGTAGCAAAATATTTTTCACCCAAAAGAAAAATCTGATCCAAACAAATTCAATTGTCATGTACCATGCCCTTGAAATCCCTGTGTTGTAACCTACAACTTTGATACCATAATGTAATATACCCAACACCCATTCTGAGTTCCCGTCACAACAAAAATGACTTGGCCTGCTAAATAAAAATTTAAGCATGCCCTATACATATAGCATAAAACCAAGGGGAAGCATGCCCATATAAATTACAAAAAATAAATATGTTGATTTATCCATGCATCTACACCATTTATAAATTCATGAATGCATGGAAACCCAACAAAACATAATGAAACATTCAAATATCATTTAGACAACAAAACAATCATAAATAACACAACAAAAACACTTATTTGTTTATAAATGTAATCCAAGTGGATGCATACAAAGGATGGACCTCCCATCCATAGGATCTGTTGTTCCAAATCTCAACAACAAGCCAGCCCCGAGATGAGGTTAAGACTCCACAAGGAGATCCATCCATCTAGCTATCCACTCTCCACACACAACATCACCAAAACTAGTTTCTACTCCTACATTAGTTCCAATCCACCATCTCTCTCTTTCCCACAACTTGCACAACCCAAGGATTGTACCCCCTTCACTACTTACAGTCCCTCAGGAAGTACCATTTATGTATCATGGCTTCTAGTTGTTACATAATATTTCCCCTGTAGACATGTGAAATATCCCTTGGATATCTAGATCCCTATTGTCCAAGATAGAAAAATAAATAAATGGACACTACCCTTCCTTTAAATCTATACTTTATGTCTATAGGAAGAGAATATATAAGAAAGAAGTGTGACTTACTCCTTTTTGATGGTTTTCCTCGCTGATCTTCAGTATTTAGTCTTGTTTTCCAAGCTCCTACCACGATGAGGAAAACCTTCGTGATGGGGATCAAACCACTGGTAAGACAGAATTTGAATGAAGAATTAGCTTATCCCAAGGAATTCATCCTCATTCCATAATTTTTAAGGACTTGCAAGATCAAAAGAGGCAAGAAACGTTGGTGATCACAATTCTTTCAATCAAACAAAGTCATAACCAAGTTCAGAGGACTCTAATGCAAAGATCTGAGTGAAAAAATTGAGGAGAAGAAAGAAAAATGGTTTTAAAAATAACCAAGGAAGGAGATCAATGCTCATGTAATGAGGTAGATAGGGTTTTTAGCAAGGGCCAATGCTCCTCGGGACACTAACATGGAACATTGATAAGGGTTTTCAACGATCTGTGGGTCACTGTGGAGGAGTGTTTATGCATAGAAATAGTTGAAACAACACAAAAAATTTCCCATATTCAACAGAAAAAAGGAAGAGTTTAAATAAAAAAAATCAACATCAAAAAGATCAATGGACAAACAAGATGCAAAAGGATAAGAACCTAGGAACAATCATTCCCTAGTATGGTCGCCAATTTTCTATTACAAAATATTTCCCCTATGGACAGGTGAAATATCCCTTGGATATCTATATCCCTATTGTCCAAGAAAACAAAAAAACAAATGGACACTAACATTCCTTTAGATCTATTATTTATGTCTATAGGTAGAGAAAATCGAAGAAATAAGTGTGACTTACTCCTTTTCGATGGTTTTCATGGTTGATCTTCAATCTTTGGTCTTGTTATCCAAGATCCTATCATGATGAAGAAAGTATGCAAGGAATAAAACAACACCTTCTATTCATACAATATATCATTAGACAAGAGAAGATCTATCTATATAGACATACATGTATAAACAACAGTATGAAGGAAATACATCAAGTTATATTAATGGAGAAACATGGTGAAGTAATCACAAACCAACATTGATGTTGCAACAACTCCTCCAAG
>JASDQU010686392.1:46902-62082 GCA_032191745.1 Picea mariana | reverse complement strand
CTATTACTTTGATAATTACTATTTACTTTAGTATATTTACTATTAATTTAGTATTTAGTATTTAACATTTCTATTACTATTTACTATTATTATTACTATTGTACCACTTGAGAAATTATGGTAATTACGAATTTTAGATTTGAAGTTGTTCGATTTGTGTGGTGTGATTCTTGTAAACCTTCTACCACGAAGGAGTGAGGGCGCACCTGTGTTTAGCCTTCGGTATTTTAAAACTTGATTTATGTGTGTGTCCTTGGTTGGTGCGATAACTTTGCCCCATTGTTACCTATTTAATCTCCATTCAATTTCTAATGTCTGGAATTCAAGGGAACGGTTTAATCCAGACTCGGGGTCAGGTCATATTTGTGGGATCTCCCTTGTTGCCTTATGTGTAAGAGCTTCTTGTGATTGTCGTTTTTCTTTTGTGATCACCTTTAGGACCTTTGCATGTCAATTTATTTCTGAAAATGAATTTTGTAGCCACAGTAATATTTTGGTTCTCATGAGTGTCCTTGTGTTAAATTCTACTTTCTTTTAAACTTGAACAATTCACGAAATCTCTCCTCGTTGTCTATTGATCTATTTCCAAATGTCAGAACTTATTTACCAAATCCATGGAAAAAATGAGTTTCAGATTGCTTTATGTTATTGCATTGTTTCTCTTAAAACATATCAGTTATTGATTCTTGTTCGTTGCCACATCAATGACGTTCACGATATTCATCCTTACAGTCTAATTATCTCCTGGTTCTTTGTAACTACTTAGAGATAATTGTAAATCGATTCTTGTTACCCTACAATCAGTTAGTTGAGGTTCACATTTAATTACCCTCAGTATTATTTAGTATCTATTTCCTATAAGGCTATACAATTAATAAAATCGTTTTTGCTACAAGTCGAAATTAAAATAAATTTATCAAAAATTAGTGCCAGATCCAGGACCAGATTAAGTGTCGGATTGAGGTATGGATTGAGTGTCAGATTAAGGTCCGAAACAAGTTCTGGATGGTGTTGCATTTTTGGTGTTGTCATTCTTTACAAATTAACAATTATTCTATCCACATGTTCGTTGCCACGTCAATGGTAGTCTCACGTTTATTTCACAGTCAAATTTTATCCTGGGTTCAAAAATGGGTAGTTCGCAAAGATTATCTTCATTAAGGGCACTTTGCTACTGAAATTCTAGAACTAAGAAATTGTGGTCAATGCTTTCTTATTGTAAACCATGATTTTTAAAGGGACATGTTAATTGCCTTTTATTTTGCAACTCATGTCCTTTGATTTCATTTTCCTTGTCTTTAAAAATTGAATTTTGTTTATCAAAAATTTTATCATTTCAAGGTCCGGAACAAGTGTCAGATCAAGTTCTGTATCAAGTGCCAGATTAGATTTCTAGAACTTGTTGGTTGAGAGTTTTTCATGTTAGCATTCTCACTTAGATCATTTCCTTAGTGGACAGGTTGGTTACTCTTAAATGAAGTTGTGAAGTGTTTGATATTCTTTTAATCTCCTTATATATAAGATATGTAAGCTACTATGTGAACTCGTGTAGTTTTGAATTATAAGAGATCTTCTTTAGTTCCTTTAAATAAATATGTAAAAATGGTTGGAATATATATATATATATATATATATATATATATATATATATATATATATATATATATATATATATGTTGGAAGCAGGCCGAATCAGAAAGAAAGGCTATTTTGGGAAGAAAGGCATGCACAAGGAAAGCAACAGCTGGAAGGAAGAGCAGCACGCGCGTATGCATGGAAGACCTAATGACGTTATGGTTAGGGTTTTTGGAATACATTGTAATGGATGAAGAGCGATAAACGTATATAATAATAATAATAATAATCTATTTTTAAGGTCACGACCAAGCTAGCACACCAAAATGGTGTATGAGACCCCCTTGTTTGTGGGACAAGGGACCCCCCTCCGCCCAGTGATTTGACTGGTAAAGTCTACGAAGGTATACATCCCCTACCCCCCTCTAGATTTGAACCTATGACCTCTTAAGAGGAAACACATGTTCTTAACCATTAGGCCCACTCAGGCTATATATAGATACTTAGGAGGTCTAGGAAGCAGGGCAATAGTTGTTCATTGAGAGAGAGACGACATAGGAAGGAGTCCTGTTTTGATAATTAGTTGTAATACTTTTGTCATACGACCTAATTTTGTAAGTTGTTGAGTTGTAGAGGGTCAGAAGGGTAGATATTGAGGGTTATATCAAAGACTAAGGGGCATGGTATCATCTAGTCCTCCTCATAATAGATCTCGACCTAATTGAGGATGAGTTGTAAAGCGCGTGATGCTGTAGTTTTGGAACTACCATAATACAAGAGCTTAAGAGCCAGATATTTGTGGACGTAGCCTAGGAGGGGGTGAACCACGGTAAAACCTGTGTTATGTGATTGAATGTTTGCCTGCCTTTTTCTATATATGAGTAGATGTTAGAACGATGTATGAATGAATTAATGAATCCGCTTACATTACATACATGAATGAGAATGCCAGTTTATTGCTTAATAATTAAATAGAACTCCCAGTGCACACTTCACATATCTCCATTAAGTCCTGGACTGCAAGAACTTGAGTATTCTAGTCACCCATTAAGACTATCTCGGGTGAGACTGCGCAATGCACTCTGTGCACTGCGTTGCCTTCTGGTTTACTAGGAGGGCCGATAGTTTTAGAGGCTTTGTTGGATCCCTAGTAGACCTGAACCTAGGTCAATCATGTTGAAGGTATAACTTAGAAGAACAAACCAACAAATGGTTTCGTTGCCAGTTGGAACAACATAGGATTGAGTGGATGTGATATGTTGAAGATTTGTTAAAAGAATGAAGGATCTACGGAAGGCGGGACAAAAGAATACCGAATCAGACTACAAAAATGTGAGAGAATGCACCGCTAGAAGGGGATGTTGAGACCATGGAATCCCACAAAAGCTGAGATCAAAAGCTGGCTGAAGAAAAAGGAGCTAGAATTTGTGCAGAAAGATAACAAAATCCCTAGAATAACACCACAAAAATATCTTGAGAAGTATGTTCTTACTAATCTGCATGAAGTATTTTTTTGTGATTTTCCACACTTGTTGCAGGAGTGGATATTGAAGTTGAAGGATAACCATGCAATGAATCAGATTCGATAGTTAGAGTGGACCTCAGTTTAGATTGACGAGTTACAATAGGTGAATAAAAAATTCACCCGCATAGTAGACTTTTGGCTCGAGAGTATTGTAGCAGGTTTTATAACAGAATTTGCAGTAGATACAGTGAAGTCATACAACGCAGAAAAGAAAGAGTTTTTACATGGGCCTCGAGGAAGGTATATTCGATCATTGTATACTTCTATTAAGATATTTCTCTATAACAAGGGTGTAATGACAATGGAATCAGACAGTTAAACTTCCCTGCGTGCATGGGGGAAGGGGGGAAGCACTGACAGAAAAAGGAGAAATGGAAGGAGAAGTGGATAATGGAAAGAAGGAGGAAGCCTTGGACCCAATCATGATGGATGACAACCAGATCAAGCAAATCATGGTGACATCTAGAAAGATGCACAGTGGACTACCCTACCAATATAAGGTGAACACCAAGAAGAGAGATGTAGCCGCAAGGGAAGGCTTGGCAAGTGATGAAGAATAGGTAGAGGATCTTCGGGTTGTGGAGCAAATTGAGGAAATCCTGCACAGAACATATGAGAGGAAGATGAGAGGTCCAAGAATGGGAAGAGAAGGCAAAAATATGATCCATATTAATGTCAGTGTGGAACCCATAAACCCATGTGCGACTAACACACCAAAAAGAACACCACCGTTTAGACAACCGAATTTCAGAAGACGGAAGACAACAGAAAGTACATCTACACAAGGTACAACAACTGGGAGAGCTAGTTCAGGAAGCATGATTCAAGTATCTACACCGAGTGGAGGTAGTAGTTCAAAATTCAGAATGGCAGGACACGATCCCACGATCAGATTATCAGAATTCAAAGGAGAAGCGTCGGAGGACCCAGAAAAATAGTTGTTTATCTGTGAGAAGATCTGGGAAGAAAAATAGATCATGGATGAGGACACTAAACTTGCACAACTATCTATCACACTAAGGGATTGAGCACTTGATTGGTATATGAGTTTAGCCACAAACAATCCACCAGGGACAACCAGAACGATTGTGGATATCAAGAAGTTACTGATAAAAGAGTTTCAGAAGCCAAGTTAAGAGGACCAATACATGAATGGGATGATAGAAATTAGAAAAAAACCAGGAGAATCTGTATGAGAGATTAACCAGAGATTCAAGCGACTAAAATTAAAGTTGAAATATCTCATGACAGATATGCAACACAGGCACTTGTTCGTCAATTCACTACTACCACACTTAAAATATCCACTGTGACAACAAAAATTTCAGACATGGGCAGAGGCTCTGTAGACAACCCTGCAACTAGAAGAAAATCAATATCAAAAGACCGATCCAACAATCGAAGAGCTGAAGGAGGATCTGAAGAACTTAACATTCCAGCTAATCCAGAACAAAATTAAGGACAAACGAGAAGTTGTTTGGTGTACCACATGTAGGACGAAAGGACACCATAAGAATGAATGTCCAACATTCGCACAATACATGGTAGCAAGAATGCCAAATCCGTTACCAACAGAAGGACAATGGTGCGAAATTTGTAAGAAACAGGGCCACAATCCATATCACTGCCCAATGATGCAGAAATACCAGACAGTCCCAAAGAGTTCATATTGCAACTTTTGCAAGTCAGTGGGCCATGATGATAAAGACTGTAGAACTATGGAATTTATTAGAGAGAGGACATGATATGCATATAGGGTGCAGACAGAAATGATGATCGGGTAAGATGCACCCCATTTTAACCAAGTACCAATGCCATACAACACTACACAACAATAGTATAATAATGCGTAACCACCATATAACACAACGCAACCCCATTACAATACTGCGCAGTACAATCAGGTGCCTCAGTATAATGCGTCGTGAGGGGATAGAGATGGATATAGAGGCAGAGGATGAAAAAGAGGAGGCTTTGGAAGAGGTAGAGGACCAATAATATGTCACAATTGTTAACAACTAGGACATTATGCAAGAGAATTTTTCGCTTCCACCAGCAACTTGTATGTATTGTCACGCATCGGATCATAACACGGAAGAATGTCCTATGTTATTAGGGAAGATCCAAGAAAAAAGGAATCAGAACAATCAAAATGTTCAATGGATTTCAGCATAAGCAAGGGATGAAGGCAAAAACATCAACATAGTTATGTCTAGAGGAGATAAAATAGGAAATGATGCAGTACGATAAGAGCCAGTACAACACCAATGGGTAAAGAAGAATGCCAAACCGAGGAAACAGTTCGACACACAAAACAAGAAGGAAACATTTAAGCAATACATAAAAGAATTTATGAAGCCAGACACTGTGTTGACCTCAACCGTGCAACATGTTATCACTCCAAGAAACCCTTTGTGGTTGTAGACCAAAGGTGCTTGGTAACTTAAGAAATGAATGTTTTTGTATTTTGTAAATGTGGATCAATGGGATAACTCAATTAAGCTTATGGCATTCAAACATCAAAATGGTAAACAAATAGACAGTGCTCTCAAAGATTGATTAATCAGCAGATAACTTTTAAATGGGTGAAGAACAGATTGTAGCTAAACCAGTACAATGTAGGGTCTAAGAGACAATCAAGAAACCTATTATCAGGCTATGAGCTAAACAATGGGATAACAGCCATTCAAAGCTTGACAACACAGATAATAGTACAGAAAGAAAGATGGAAAGATGACATCAAAATTGAAAGGAACCAGTGATCTGTATTAGCATTAAAAAGTCTGAGTACAATAGCAGATTACTCTATCCAAAATCGAACCCTTGTTTGATATCAAAAACATGCATTTATAGCCTTTACAAACAGTTATACAGATCCTAAAAACATGGATCTGTATTTAATAAAAACAATTCTATTTTATCTAAACAACTTTGAAATTAAAGCTTTCAACAACTAAACTAATAGTCGAACTGTCTTCAGTCTCCAAAATCGCCATCTGCCTCCTTCAGCTCTTAGCATCTGCAATGTGGTGAAATAGCAGGACACCTGTATGTGACTGTTCAATTTCCCAATGTTTATGGTCGAGTTTTTAGGAAATGGTTTGAATGTGTAACCAAAAAAAATCCCTCGAATCCTTGATGTTTAACTTCCTGCATGCGATCTAATAGTCCACTGATACACTGGCATATCTTCAGAACCTGTTTGGAATGAATTGTTTTATTTTCGGCCTCAAAAATTGCTTTCCCAGCTTTCAACAACGCAACCGTTTGATTTTTTCACGGGTTAGATGTTGAAAGTTGTCGCTTTCCACAGCTAACAGGTAATGAAATAATAGCCTGGCGCTGTTGAAAGTCCCGATAGCGTTCAAAAAGAGTTTTTTCCTTTGAAATTTGATTTCAAACCAAAATCAGCGGGCATCCGATTTCTCACCTTGCATATTGACGGCAACTTGAGCAAGAACCTTCAGGTCTGGATGAGATTTTTGCCTCAATTTTTGTTTCAACCTCCTGATCTGCCTTTTGAGGCGTTTCGAAAGCCACCACAAGCTGTTGTAGTCTTTGGTGAGCTTTTTCTTCCTCTTTTTCTCTTTAAAACTCTCCTTGGCCAATCTTTCAAACGCAACATTTGTCTTGGCAAAGTTATCAGATAAATTTTTATACCTATCCTTAATCACCCGCTCCAAGACCTCTTGTTGGGCAATTACCTCCTTGAGATGTTTGATCTTTTGAGACTTATTTGATCTAGGGTTTTTTGATGATTCTCCCTACTCTGTCTGATTGAAAGTTTCATAGTTCTGTGCACACTCAGCTGATTGCTCAGAACTCTTAATGGCAGGGCATTGATTTTTTTTCTCAGGTTCTGAATCTGAATAGGGCAAGTTAAGTATATTCTTTCCTGCACTCTGCTCTGTTGGATACCCTGTATTCTGTTGTGTAGTCTTCTCCGTGGTCTGCTCAAAATTTAACTTTCTCTTTGACCTGTGAGGCTTAGGTCCAGATATTCTGTCCTCTGAAGGTCTTGGTAAGGCCCTTCTTCTTCTTGAGCTGCTCTGAGGAGATGATTGTTTCTTTGCACCAGCCATCTGTTCATTTGCAGTCTGATTCTGGGTTTCAAAACCTTCCCAGAACAGAAAGTGCTCCCAGCTCCTCCCCTGTTGTTTCAATTCTTCCAGAATTATCAATTTTATGAGGCCTAGGTGACATAGAGTAGTTTTCACGCTCAAGGGTTGAGCTCTAATCCTCTTGCATACCTTAGTCAAACTGTGATATAAGAAATAAGGCAAATTGATGGGGGTCTTGCCTGTGAAGTGATCCAAGAGTTTAAAGTGATACATCATCAATTTATCATATCTTCCCTCTGATGTAATATAAAATTGGATGCCTTTGAATAATTCTTGCCATTCTTCATCTACATATGAAACAAGCATACCTTTTCTCCATGCTTTGTGTCTGTACCCCTCTTTCAAATAGACCCTGAAATCCAATTTTTTAGGAGCGGTGGTTTTAAACCAGCTCTGACCAGTTCTTGGCAATCCTGTAGCTACGACAATGAGGGCCTCATCCACTTTGATCTCCATGGACCCGACGCGAGCTTTATTGCCATCAAAAGTCTTGGCAAAGGCTTCAGCTGTGGCCTGGTGGCACCCAATTTGTAACCTTTCTACGAATTCCATACACCCTGCATTTGAAAAATGCCTCTGGACCTCGGGATGTGATTGTAAAAAGGATAAATTATCTAGTTCTCGCTTGAGTAAAGTGCCACTACGTTTTCTCACCATTCTGCAGTTCAAAAACTTGACAATTAGAACCCCTGTAACTGCCAGTCGAGTCGAGGTTCTGCGCTGTTGAAAGCAGTTCGGGCTTCGGTTCTATTTTGAAACAAATGAACACTTCCACAGTATTCCGGAAGCGATTTGTGATATGAAAACCATAATTTGATTTGATGTTGTCAGGCCGGCGGTACCTCCTCTGTACCTGCATCACCGAACACGAACCTACCATCTCGGATGCCATGAGTGCTGTGCGTGAGTTCTGGGTCGGATTCGAATTACAGTCATATCCTGACATGCATGATCGAGTTTCTATCATTTCCCACTCCTATCAGCGCATGCCTTGGATTTACTGTGACGTGGGGTGATCATATCATCATTACTGTCATACGTGGATATCACGCACGTGATTCCCGCCTTGTTCAGCAACGGCCCGCGGAAAACGCCTCTGTCAACTGCTTGCTTGCCACTTTCACCAGCGCGCGACTCTATGAAAAATCCCTATTAGCTGCGGAAAGTATGCACTTTCAACAGCGCACCATTAGTTTAAAAACACTCCTTAGCTGTGGAAAGTATGCACTTTCAACAGCGTGCCATATTAATTGAAACCGCTCCTTAGCTGTAGAAAGCGTGTACTTTCCACAACGCGCCACCCGCGAACCTTGATTGTCAGACCTTTTAAAACTTGCCACTTTCAACAGCGCATCAACTAATGAAAAGAGCTCCTTAGCTGTTGAAAGTGGACACTTTCCACAGTGCACAATCAATTTTTTAACACACGTTAGCTGTGGAAAGTAAAAAATGACAATTTTGAAAAGAGGACTTTATGGGTCGAATTATTTTCTAAGACAAAACCAAAATCTAAAGCTTCCCCGACTATAAAAACTCAAAAGTAACTTGAGGACACTACCAATAGCCATGATATCCACTACAAAACTCAACCGAAAGGACGGTTTCATTTTGGGAGTTAACACAACATAAAAAGGAAGTGCCAGAGTACGATATGCCTCCATCGTTGGATCATACCAAAGAAATGAAGCCCTTGGGACAAGTAAGTAAAATGAAAGGCTTTTTGAAATCATGCGTAAAATTACTAAATGATCCATTCTCTTTCAAGATATTGCAAAGTATATTAGAAAGATGTAGCATAAAGACAAAAGAAAAACTCGAACAAAAAATAGTCAATCACCTACATACAAGGAGAAGAACAAGTAGGGAGTTCAGGTTGGATGCCAACATCGAAGATTTCAACATGGGAGATATCATACTGGATCTAGGATCTGAAGTCAATGTATTACCCAAGAAGACATGGAAATGTATGGGCGAGCCCACATTAGGATATTCACCCGTTCAACTAAAACTTGCAAACCAACACGAAGTTCTACCAATTGGGAGACTAAAAGGAGTAACAATAGACCTGGATGGAGTGTGCACTAAAGCAGACTTCGAAGTGATTGAAATAGTGGATGGCACAACACCATATCCAACATTGTTCGGCTTGGATTGGGCATTTGATAACTAGGCCATCATCAATTTAAGGACATGGAAAATGACATTTGAGTCAGGAGAATACAAGGTCATTGTGCCATTAGGCCCATTGGAAGGGGAAAGGTTTGTAGAGCCTTCTTGCTTGGACTTGGAGGAGATTAGCCAGTGGTACAGAACAACTGTGCGAGATGAAGATTATCTAAACCCAACTGCAGATGGGATACTCGTTTCGCGGAGCATTACTTCATGTGCGTCAAACTCAGATATAGGTTTACAGAACTAGCAACAGAGGTTACATGAAGTTTCCACAAGAAGATGTGTAATAATAGACTGCGCAGTAACATGGGTATGTACGGAGATAAGGGAACCACTCAGTTTCCATGGGGTAAATCATCTAGAAGCATTCTTGATAGAGTACGAAGATGAAGTGTTAGAAACTCAGAAATTGTTAGCACTAGATATAGCACTCAAGACCCCACCCGCAAGATGGTGGGGCGCACACAAGGAAACAATCAAGGATTGGTACCAATGTAAGTGGTTACTGCACATACATTTTGGCGCAGAACAGAGAAGCAACCACTAGCAAAAATATGATGGACATGGGGCACCAACAGAACACTTGGTGAAGTGCCGAGCATTGTGGAAAATGACACCCCCAGAGGAATGGCCTCATCATTTTGTACATACCTTAGAGGGAATCCCAACAAATTGGTATACAGACCAGAAACTGTGCAGAGGAACTACGACCTAGACAATACTACAACAAAACTTTACAGTCACTTTCTCATTTGAACATGAGAACCCAAACATAGATACAACACTTAAGAAAATAAGAGGGGTGATATTCATTAAGGAACCAGAAGTCGAACTCATAACAGAAAAGCAACAATGGAACATACAGACATTGAAAGAACTATTTTCATACTACCATGTACCAGAAGAAGTACTAGATGAAGACGATCCACGCGATATTCATATTTAGGAAGTTGAAGGCGAAAGAGAAGTGGAAGGTCCACCTCTAGAATCAGAAGTAATTGTTGCGCCGATCAAGGTGAAGAAAGTAAACATTGGGATAGCTGAGAATCCCAAAATGGCCAACATTGGAGACTACTGGTATGAGAAAATAGTGGAATCATAATTGAGTTACTGCGTGAGTACAACGACCTGTTCCCCACAACGTTCATAGAAATGAAGGGCATAGCAGGAGAGCTAGGTGAAATTAAGATACCCCTCAGAGTTGTGGCAAGACCGATCAGACAACGACCATACAGACTAAATCTGATATATAAGCAAAAATTCAAAGCTGAGATCGATAGGATGCTTGAAGTTGGAATCATAGAACCTGTGGAAGAATCAGAATGGATAAGCTCGATGGTAGTTCAGGAGAAAAAACAAGGCAGAATAAGAATATGCGTCGAATTGATGAAGTTGAATGATGCGTGCCTACACGATCCTTTTGTCAATAATCCTTCCAACATTTGAGACCAATGTCAATGCTAAGGATTTCCTTTTCATTTATATAAGGAATCTTAGGAGGAGTGTCACTAAGATCAACTTGCCACTTCTTTACAAAGTCGAATTGAATCTATATTCTCTCATGCTTTATCTTCCATACTTGTATTTGGTGATAAAGAGGGAGCACATATTGACATTGCCTCTAGAGGTGTTGAGCTCAAGTGCATATTCAATAAATTTTGTGAGAGTGTGTCTATTTTCTCTATAGTAATCCACTTGATTCTCTAAGAGCTTCACTTGTGATTTGTATTTTTTAATCTCTTTGGCCATATCACTAACAGTTATTATAACGACCTAGGAAAAATCCACTCTAATATAGGTTACTACCACAAGATCTACTTCTTTGGTGCTTGGCACAATGGTTTTTGTATTGATTACCGGGTCTTCATCCACAATGATTTTTCTATGAACTATTTGCTTATTTTTCCCATTGAAAGAAAACATCTATAAATTTGTTACCTCATCAGTGGGCATACAAACATGCATACAAAATCCATGCTTTTGACTTGTCCATATTAGGTGGATCAATATTTTTTTTTAAGAATTTTGTATGGATGGTTGCTTGATATCATCATTACTACGTTTGATTGTATAGAAAACCTCTAATGGTGAAAAATATTTACCTTTAAACATGATTGAAATTCTTGTAATCTATAAATCCCATGAAATCACACAGGGTAAATTTTTTTGGTTTGCTTCCGAGGAGTCCTCCATCTATTTTTTAAACCTTCAATTAAAGATGTGCCATCCTAACTACTTAATATTCTTGTTAAACTATACACTTTCTTCCATACTTATTTGGAGAAAGGGTAGTCTATCACTACATGTTTAATGCCCTATCCATTAGCCCTACATAAGACACAAACCCTTGGACTTGCTTGCCATGCTCTCCTTTGCAACAACTCCCAAGTTAAAGCTTTGTTGCTAAGGGTCGATTAGAAGAAAATTATAGATTTAGGAGGTGCCTTAAATTTCTAGAGAGGCTTGTGTTAATGTTTAAGCCATTATTATAGTTCTTTACATTTCAATAGATAACAACAACATAAGACAAGATCATTGAGAAAAACACAATCACAAGAGACACAACATTTATCCTGGGAAACCCTCTAGGGGAAGAAAACCCAGTAAAAATTCCTTATTATAGATAGCCAATACAATGCCAAGAGATAACTTAAGCTAATACAAAAGATCCTCTCCCAAAGATGCACCACTCTCTCTCTCTCTTCTCCAACTGCAGTTCTGAAACTTGTCTCTAAATGAGCAAGTGAGATGTGTCTAAGTGAGGCGCTAGCCTCCTTACTTATACTAATCTGGCACATGTGAAGTGTCTCTTCATTGGCAGGGCTGACTTCTTAATTTGGGTGGTTATAACCACCTTTATTTTATTCTAGGGCCTCTTTGATATATTCTTGGGCCGACTTCTTCTTTTGCCTATTACAATTATATTATGACCAATCCGCAAAAGGGGATTTGGTCCTTTTACAATAGCCGACATGATCAATCCACAATGGGGATTGATCCAATGAATAATATATCAAATAATAATAAGAATACACTTTGCAGTTACATTATTTCAACAACTTGCACTAGTAGCACTCTTCTTGATCTCCCTATAAAAGCATATGTTTATATCCTAAACTAGTTGCATATTCCCCATTAGGATGGACCAAACTAGGGTATATTCTTCCCCTCTTTATCGGATGTAGTTGAATGTGAGTGTGTAGGGTTTCACAATTAGTCATAATGTTGTTCGAGCTTTCTATAGATTTTCAATGTTCTAGTAAAGCTATCCCATTACTCTACCTCCCATCCAACCAACCACAAATACCTTCCTTCCTTCCAACATTGTTGGCACAAAGTGCCCCGGTGAAGGTAAACTAATGTGAGTATCTCCTTTTATAAAGAGATATACTAAAAATATAATGAGGTTATACTCTTCACGAGGAAATTACTTATGCTTAATGGTTGTTAAATAGAAAAATCAAATCATTCATAAAACTACAACAAATAAACACCATATAAAACATCAACATAATAATTTACCTTATAGAACTTGTATGAGAAAAATTCCAACAAAATGAATGATTATAAATTTCTTTTTTTATTATCAAGATTACACTACAAAAATTATAGAGAAGTCTCACTCACTATGAAGTTGAATAAATACCACATCATGATATAAACTTCTACAGGTTGCCTTTCCTTCTCTCTTTTTTTCCAATAGAAAAATCGCTCAAATTATATTACTGAAAAAATATTTTTTTTTTTACATCTTCAAGACCATAACAGATGATCATAGCAGAACTAGTCCATAGACCATGCTAAAAAAATACTACTACAACCCCAAAAGAAACGAGAAAGTCACCAGATCCAAGATGTAGGCTTTAAAATGAGAAGTAAAACAAGGGTAAAACCCCCAACAAACAACAGAAAAGAAATTGAAACTAGAAGTCGCATGCCCCCAAAGGACCTCAAAGTGTTTAACCAACACTAGACGCCCCCAAAGGACCTCAAAGTATTAAACAATACACTACACGCCCTCGTTGTGGACCTCAAAGCTCTGGTTCAAAACCTCTTCTAGTCAGGGCGGAAGAGGACAAGAGGGACCAGAAAAACCAAAGAGAGGAGGTAAACAGAAGAGGACAAAACCCCCATTGCAACAAAACCCGAGAGTCTCCACCAAAACGCTCCAAACGTCACACATCTAGTAATGGATGTGGTAATGCATAGAGATGTTTGGTCCCAAACAGGCGACAACCACTGCAAGTTCCATTTACCCACCTTTTGTCAAGCCCTTGCTCGCCCAACGACGTCGTAGAGCACCGCCACACCGTAAGCCTTTTAGGAAACACCCCACCACCACCACTGTCAAACCCTCGCTCGCCCTGCACCCGCTGTGTCGCTCCAACGAGTCTGCTCGCCTTGGTAGCTCGTGTCCTCACCCACACAAGCCCAACCCCTCGCCCCCGCCAACGTCCACTCTCACCTTGGAAGTAGCCCACGCCCACGCTCACACGCGCCTATCCATGTTACAGGGATGCGGCTAACTAACCCTAGCCACAGAACCCCACAGTCCCTCTGCCCCTTCCTTCTCTATTATGCTATGTATCTCACTTACAAATAATTCAAAGTTGTGACTCTCACTTAAATATAGAAGCAACAATTCTTGGATTGTGGAAGATTTTGCACCTCTCTACAAGTTTACACTATTATATATCTCACTTCTCTACAATTGCTAAGCTACAACACATAAATGCTATTACATAACTAACGGTTATTACATAACTAAGTTCCACTTAAACCATGTTCCCAAACCCCTTTATCTCTTCTCTTTTCCTCACCAAGAATTAAAGTTAGTTTTAGATTTTTTTTGTTTTCATCTCCCTAACTTTTTTGGAATCTTTGAGATTCGTCGTATTCTTGATTAATGAAATTGTTGAAGGAATAACTTTTCTGGACTAACTATGTTTCTTTAATATTCAAATCTTTGAGATTCATCATATTCTTACTTGATGAAACTTTTCCATGCTAACTATGTTTCTTTAATGTTTGATTCATCATATTCTTACCGGATGAAAATGTTGGAAGAATAACTTTTCCACGCTAACTATGCTTCTTTAATGTTCTATACCATTGATAACCACATAACTAATAAACAATTCCAAAAAAATCATTATTTTGACTTTCCACTTTTAGAGGAAACCAAGATTGTAAAAACATTATAGTAACCCATTTTAGATCATATCACCCCTCATAAGTTATTGGTTTAAAAAAACCTCAATAATCTCTTGGTTTTACCTCTAGACACCGACTATGGCTTTTGGATTTAATTTTCATGGTGGCATTGGCTCATGGTTCTATGTTTAACTTGAAGAAAGATTAATATGTTGCGGCTTAATCTTCCAATATTAACTATGGAGTAATGTTCATTAAATTTAATATTTACGTAAATGTGTTTTTTTTTTTTAAAGGGTACAGGTTCAAATTAAAAGGGGTTAGATTATATTTTTCTTCATAAAATTTAGTAGTCAAATTACTTCACAAAATAAGTTCATTGTCCCACAAATAAAAGAGTCTCATACATTAATTTAATATTTGGTTTGATTGAACCTTAAAATTATATATATATATAAAATCAATATCAAATGTTTATAAAATAAAAAAGATAAAAAATTATCTTAATCTTTAATTTTTTAAAAAATTACTTTTATTGTTTAAAAATTTGGTTTTTTTCACAAATGACTTAAAATAACTTGTTGGTGGGTTTTTTAACTAAAAAAATTCTTAATCAATTAATTGTAGTTTAAG
>JASDQU010686391.1:51902-63421 GCA_032191745.1 Picea mariana | reverse complement strand
CTTGAGTAGGTGAAACAAGAACCACTTTAGCACCAACACCTTCCTTAGAAGAGGATCCATCGAAGAAAATTTTCCACATAGAGGTGATAGGAGGGGAATTTTCACAAAAAGTAATAGGTCAATTTTTTATCTCCAGAGGAGGTTCAGGAGCATTGGTGAGTTGCAGCAAACTAGATCCCAAATCTGTGTCAAGAGAAAAGATAGGATGGTTGGTGGGATTTTCTTCATCACTAATAATGTAGGCCAATTGAGATTCCCTATAAAGTATACTATGATCACCCCCAAACACCGGAATGGTAGCATAAGTGAGGTCCATCTATAAAGTTCCTCCTAGTCTTTTTATCCAAGATCTAGACAGAAGCATCCCAAACTTAGGGGGAACGTCAACTACCACGATGTCCATGATCACGCTTTTCATTGGCAGCTGGAATAGAGATATGTCCAAGTATTTGATAACCCCAAGGCACTTGACCTTCCTGGAGTTGAAAGAATATAGGTCGTGGTAGGCTTTTGTAATCTCCAGACCGAGCTCTTCCATGACAATCTTAGGCATAAGATTGTGATATGCCCATGAATCCATCAAACAATTGTGCAACACCTTGGCATGTATGTTCAGTGAAGTATAGAAGGGAGGGGATGAATCGTCTCTATATTCTACCAAAGGACCTAGGATGACTGGAGGCTTATCATCTTGGAGGTTTACTGAGTCTGTGGAATGAGACGAATGTTCGGGCTGCAACATTTTGGAGAGGCACCTTCTGAAGTCTTCATGCTTGATCATCTCTGAAATGGGTACATGGATTCTAATATTTTGTATTTCATGCTCATAGATGAAAGAGAAGGGGGGCTTTAGAAATTATCTCACTTCTAGAACAAGAATTTTGACCACTGGTGGGGGTGTCTGTGCCTTCTTTTCCTTACATCGGTCTGCAATATCTTTAGCAGGTGTTTCTTCTTTGGTAGGCCGATCATGGATGTCTAATTTCCCTTCTTTCTATTTGGACCTTAGATTATATCTATTTGGAGTGTGGTTGATTTTTTACCCTTTACTCAGCTCATTTATTTGGTTGTCCATTAAAGACTCCTCGTATGCAGATTTAGTTAAATGGGGAAATGAGGAGGTATCCCCAAGATAATGGATTCTAGGATCAACCTCCTCTTCCTCTTCTTCTTCATTAGTGACAAGGTTATTTTGGAGAGGGGCTTGAATTCTTTGATCATCCCTGTCGCAGCCTATTTGATCTCTTGGAAGTATCTAAGGAGCATTATTAGGTCTCTTGAAGGTACCTCTATTATCAATGTTTTGAGCACTTCTATGGGCTTGTCTTGCTTCAATTTTTACCTTCTCCATATCAAAAGAAAGAGATTTTACTAATTTGATAAGCTCATCATCTTGAGGGTGGGAAGCAGAGGAAGAGGTTGAAGTTTCAGACCTTCCCCTTCTTCTATCCTTGTCAGCCTTACGCCTAAAATCATCAACTGCCATAATATTGGATTCTACTCCAATGGATACATCTTGCATATGAGCCAAGGAGGTAGCTCTCCTTTCCATTAATAGGAGGAAGAAATCAGGGTCAAAATAACTAGAATAAGTAATCTTTTCAGAGGTTTCTGTAGGCTTAACCTCATTGGGAATTTTGCTATACATTTTATTAAATTGCTTTGAGAATTCAGAAACAAATCCCCCTTCCTTTTTCATCAGTGATCCAAACTTTGTAATATAGTAAAGGAAATCCTTTCTATCCCCCAATTCTTTAAGAAGGCTTCATATAGGGCTTCAATCCCATCGATAGATCCAGGAGGCAAGGCCCTAAACCACTTCCTATCCTTGCCCTCAAGGCTATGAAAACTAATCCTCATCCATACATCTGCATCCATGATGACATCACAATCTATAAATATGTAAAAGGATTCAAGGTGTTCCTTTGCAATTATGTCTCCCTCGCCTGTGAACTTGGGAAACTGCTTAAGGTGGCCATCTGCTGGGAGGACATTCAAAGGCTGAGGAAAAACAAGAGGGGCATACCTAGCAACTATTATAGCTTCCATTCTATTTCTGGGGGGATTTTCTCCTACCATTGGAGTGTGAACAAGAGGGGAAGTAGGTGGAGATGGAGTTTGAACAGGTGAGACTGGAACTATGCTTCTAGGGGAAAAGGGAAATAGTTGAGTGTTTGAGAAAAAGGTTGCAGAGTTGGTAGGAGCAAAGGTTTTTGTTGCAGCAACTCTAACAGGAGGAGGAGTAGTAAAACCAGGGGTGGGTAAGTCTCCTAAGGTCCTGGGTCTGAGCCACAGTACAACTTTAGGAGAGACAAGATTTTTGAATATTTCTCCTTCCAAAATGAGGCCAGGAGAAGAGAAATCAGCAGGAAAACTTCTGAAATTCAAAGTTATGGAAACTCCAACAGATGGGATAACAGGAGAAACAAAAAAAATAACTGGGGTTTCTGAAGGAATACTTTGAAAATTACCAGAATCACCTGGTTCAGAAGCTGAAGTACCTTCTTGAGGGGTTTTTCCTTTCCTGATAATTTTCTCTGGGTCAGCTTCAAGCATGGTTAGAGGAATCTGTGGATGAGACCTCGTGTGTGTGCCTTTCGGAGCTAGCTGAAATAGTGGATTCAGACTAGTGGAGCATCCAAGTGCAAGTGAAATCTTCAAATGATTTCTAATGCACCTTCAGAATCATAAGTTCGTTGTCATTCTACCAAGGGAAAATCGTTAATTCATCCCCGACAACGACGCCAGAAATGTTAGCACCAGAAGTCACCTATGGATTATAGTAGAGGTAATCCTAGTACCCATTAGGTTATATGTCATGGTTAATGGATTTAAAGAGGTCAAATGGAGTAGAATCAAGAGAATATCGTTTTAACTCAGAAAATTGGGGCGGTTTGCACAAGCAAATAAGGTCTTGACCAACATCATCCAGTAAGTTGTAGTAAGGGTGGGTAGGAGGAAGAAATTGAGGAGAATATGTAAATTTTTTCTCTGGACATCAGGTCTTCTAGCAGCCTAAGGAGGAAAAACTTTGAAAACAAGATCCTCTTGAATTTAGGGTTTCAAGAAACTGAAAATGCTATAACTGCATTGCAATCAAACATCAATTACAACACAGTCACCACAATCCATGTGAATCCTCCAATCATGAACATTTAGTATCAGACACAGATAACATGGAAATAGAAGTTGGCTTTCATTAAACAATAAATCTCATATCAAGTTACATAACCAAAGAACCAGAGCTTCATTAAAACATTACAATACGGGAGCTTAGCTCAACCATAGACCTTAAGAAAATATCAAAACTGAGTATATATACTCAAAACTGCTGCAACTACCAGGAGCATGATCGGACCCATGCATTCAAACCTTCCAGTCAGTGCCCACTCTGTCAAACTGTACGGGCATCATTATGTCAGACACGAGCTCAGATCAACATGGGTTTTGCAGGACAATCTGCTCGCATGAGTACCATGGGCTGATGGTTCAGTTCCCATGGATGGACCTTGCATACCTTCCATTTATGGAGTGAGTCGAGGTTTCAACCACCACTCCTTTTTTCATTAACATAGTTCATTGGGATCAAAACAGGACTTAACGCCCAGGGATCTACCATGCATTGCTAGTGGCCCTTCGAGTCAAACCAACACCTTGAAACCATGATGGTCTCAATTTTTATCTCACATGAGCATCTTCAGCTTTTGGTGAAGGTCTCATGAAATTCACACTCTTTCCTTCACGCTCCCAAATCTCCTGGTGTCAACTTCTCCTTCACTGCATTTTTCTTGCATGTGACCTTGGGCCATGACCATGAGCCCAACTCTTGGGTGCATCGCGATTTCATGTTTCGAGGGCCTTCACATCACTTGACTATACTCTCCCGATACCTGATATTGTGAAATCAAATGACTCAGATGGATGGTTGGATATGCTTTGCATCCGAAGGCTGTGATTTCTTCCTCGAAACTCCACCTTGGCCAGTTCTCTGCTATGGGTGTCAACCTTTCCTTCTAGACCCGTTTTCCATATGACCACCGACTGTGACCATGGGCCCAACTCCTGGACACATCACGATTTCGCGTTTCATGGGTTTTCACATCGCATGACTTCAAACTCCTGATACCCAATATTGTGAAATTGTCATTCTTCAAATCAACGGTTGGATATTCTATGCACCCGACAACCATGATTTCTCCCAAAAATCCCAAAATTCACTTCCACAAACCATCATATTGGTTTCCACCTATCCCTATAAGATCCACGGTCCATATCTAATCTTCATGATATCAGGATTTTGCGTCTCGGGAAGTTGAAAGGCTACTCACCTCCCTTCTCCCGATTTTTGAAATCGCGAACTAGAGCCTAGAAAGCACCAACTCCTCTTATTAACCTTCAACAATGTGACCCCGGCTATGGCTAAGTGCTTATCCAAAAGGTGTGTATCAGGATTTTGCGTCTCTGGAAGATGAAGGAATACTCACCTCCCTTCTCTCGATTTGTGATTTCTTGCTCGCCTCAGATCGATGGTCCATGGCTTTCCTCAATCCAATGGCCCATATCATTTTGCGAGTTTTCACATTGCGAGTCTTTACGACTCTTCCCTTGGACTTTTCCGACTCACTAAACTGTTAAATCGTTGATCATGTGCCACATTTCCTTCTGAATTGAACGGTCCAGATCATTTCGCGAGTTCGGACTTCGCGAGTTCTAACAACTTTGCCTCTGCACTTCCCGAGTTCTGAAACCGTGAAATGTTGATCTTTCACCACGTGCCCTTCTCAGCGCCAATGACTAGGATTGACCTCGTGACTTTGGACCTTTGTCTTAATTTAAAATTCATGCAACTTTATTATCTCGATTACTTGAGGGATGCAAATCTAAACTTCGAATGGAATCTCCTTTGTTGAAAAATGAACTTGCTTGTTTGCTTGATTTGAGTCCATATCAGAACACTCTAAGTCTTGTGATTTGTGCTCATGGTTGTGGCCTACGTAAAATAAAATATTGGACAACTGGTTAAGGGTTTGGGAAAACAGAAGGATCAGTGACAAAGGTAACAAAGATGACTGCTTAAACAAAAAGGGGAAAACAAAATGACTTTTTCGACTGAAGGGGACAATTTATAGACATGACCTGCGAAAGAGAGAAAAACAGGGCATGGGCGTAGACTCGAGTATAAAACACCAACTCACAGGACCCTGACAAGTTCATGTAATAACACCCTCCAATTACTAAATTGCTACAGGACAAGCATTAACTCAGGGGGGGAAGTAGAAAATATTGTTGGATGCAAAAGAAGCTATTTCATAACACAAAGCAAGGGGGAGAATATCCCTTTATCATTAATGTCAAAGGGGGACAATACATAGAAAGGGAGAGATTTGTAGTATAAAGGGGGAGATTTGCATAAAATAATGAGATCAATGGTTACATAGACTAGCAGAGTTTTGCCTCAGATTGTGTTTCCATCAATGACAAAGGGGGAGTTTGTTGAAAATGGTGTTTTCATTGATGTCAAAGGTATACTATGATGACAGGTCCAAGGATCAAATCATACAAACATAAGAGGCATACAAACGAAGATGAGACAAAGAAGATTGGAAAAGTGTTGATGCCTTGAAATGGATAAGTCCCAAATTAGATCATTACCATGAAGAAAATTGTGTGTTCGTGTCAGATAAAATCTCAGTCATTGATTCAATGGAGAATGATCTTAATAATTGGAAGCCATTGGATCATGTAAGATCTGTTTCGAGGAGGAAAGGTCGGAGCCTTAACTATCGTGCAAGTGTCAATCTCCAAATAAATATTAATCATTGGATGAGGTACCATGATAATCGTTAAAACATCAAAGTGATTGAGTATGAGGTTGCATTGGAACCCTGACGAGATAGGATCCAATTCAATAGGAGGTGTTGGATCAATCGGAGAGTGGTCTCGATGAATTTTGGACCAAGTATTTTTAAGACAATTCTATCGAAGGGAAATGCCATCAGAGTGTTTGACTGTGATTTTGTAATGGAACTCTGATGGGAGAAGCTCTGAGTTAACAAGAGTCATTGAATTATAGGAGTGGTTATGGGAGATAATATGGACCATTGAGGGATTATTCGTTGGAGGTATCAGAGTGGAATCTGAGTGGAGGTAATCCAATAACAAGGAACTCTGAGAATGATAGTGACAGTGAGCTAGATCAGATATCACATCAAGTGTAATGTCAGAGACATGAAAGACGAAAGGAAATTTTCACATGTTGAGTGCCAATTCAACAAGTTATACGAAGAAGGGCTAGAGGAAATGATGATGTCATAGTCACATCAGTGCCACATCATCTACTACATGTAATTCCATGTGTTGTATGGAAATCGGTCCATGTGTCATGAGAATATCCGAGGACCATAGATTTGATGTTAAGATGTTTTTTTTGATAGATTGGAAGTCAGGGTGACATCGGGATTCCAACGTGGCAGCTAGAGTATCCCAAAGGGTGACGCATGTCATATTTTGATTGTATGAAACAAAAGTGGGCCCTAGTTGGACGCGGATAATGTTATGGCATCGTATCAAATTAGATTCATTGGTATGGGTAGTGAGAAGATATCCCCCATTCATCAGAGAGGCTCTGGTCAGAGTAGATTGTGTTACTTGCAATGGAGGTACTCCAACAAAGGATCTTTGAGGAGTAATCTATACCATAGGTAGGCATGCAAGCAAGATGAAATCTCAACTGTGGATTTTTGTGGGTCCCACCTGACCATCTCATGAACAGTTAGAGTGACAGGGGATAACTAGTGTGTAGGTTGAAGGAGTGTCACGTTTAGAGCCGTTGATTTCAGACTGTGAGGATCATTGGATCTATCGAAGTACGTGCCATCAGACAGAATATGGTTAGAGTAGAGTTGAAATACATGTTTCAATGAAGAGATCTTTGAGTATAAACAATAGTCATTGATCATAGATCGTATGGCTTCTAAGAAACAAGGTCATGTTTGAGTGTTTCATGTACTTTGTTGAGCCAAATATCAAGGACACAATAGAAGGATGAGATCAAATATGGACCAAATATAATGGTGGATGAGTTTTGAGGTCCTGGGGGTCTAATAGACCTGGTGGTCCTGATGAATCCGATCACAGATCGATGGCCTTGATTGTTTCAAGGATTGATCAGAAGGTCATTTAACGACGAGGCCTATGTTATGTGTGTTGTTAGTTTGTGAACAATCAATGGTTGAGATAAAATGGAGAGATGATCAGACAATTGTTGAGTGTCTGGATGTTGTTGAGTGTTTCAGCATCCCAATGGTCTTGATATGAAGCAGAACGGATCAACGGTCACTATTTTTTCAAGGGTCTAATCAGATGTCTCTTGAGAGTCAAAGTTGTGTTGTGTGGTTGGTGAGAAAATCACGTGAAATGAGAGGGTTTGTGCCAAATTCAAAGGAATTTGTTAGCCTGATTCTGTAGATATTTGAAGCCAACTTGAGTTGAGAAAAAATACTTGGTGTATGTTCTTGAATGTATATAATGATTCCAGGACTGTGTTGAAGAAGGTAGTGGTGTGATGGATGGGTGAGGGTAAAAAAAAGAAGTGCATGGAAGCAAAGGTGTGAATAGCATGGATGTTGAGGCTCACAAGAGAAGGGAAGAAAGGAATATTTGAATGTCTAAGGGAGGCAAGGCGGAGCTCAGAAAGGGATTGAATTCCTGGGTCCTTACATTGATGGTTGGTGCCTTCTTTATCAACAAGTGGGTGATTGTAGTGAAGGTTGGTGCCTGCAGTTGTACAAGTTGGTGCTTGTAGCAAGGATTTGTGTCTTAGGCAGGTTGGTGCTTGTAATCATTATTGTTGATTTGGTGCTCAATCAAGGAGATTGGTGTCTATTGCAGGTTGATTCCTGCAAGCATTGTAAGAGTAGGTTGATTCCTATAAGATATTATAAAGAAGGTTTTATCGTTTTCTCCCATTTGGGTTTCCACATTAAATATATGTGTACTATGATTTTGTGTTGATATTTGGTGATATGGTTAATTATTTTCATTTCTTATGATTGATTATGTAATGACTAGTTAAAGTGGTAAAGAGAAAAAGTGGTAAAAATCTATTTAATTTTGATTCACCCCCCCTCTCAGTATTAGTGTACATTCCAATAAAGTCAATGTCAAGAAGAACATTTTCCATTTTGGCATACCAAGCTCAAGGAGATTACTTAATACCATAAAGATATTTCTTAAGGAAACAAACAAGGTTGGAGTCATTCTGGAATTATCCAGGAGGTTGTTCCATGTAGATTTCTTTTTGCAAATCCCATGCAACAAGGAGGATTTAACATTTATTTGATAGACCTTCCATTTATATGAGGTGGAAAGGGTAAGAACAAGGCAGATGGAATTCATTTTGTCTATTGGGGAAAGTTTTCCATTATAGTATATTCCTTCGAATTGATAGAATTATTTGGAAACTAGCCTAGCCTTGTGTCTTTCAACACTTCCATCTTATGCATACTTAGTTTTTTGGACCCATTTACATCTGAGAAGTTTTCTTCCTTTAGGAAGAGGTAAAATATCCCAAGTATCATTTCCCATTAAAGAGTGATACTCTTCATTCATTGTTGTATCCCAATATGGATGACCTAAAGCTTCTACAAATGTCTTTGGAATATGAGCCTTTGAAACTTTATCCAAAATAGAAGAGGCTCAATGGAACTGTGAACGAGTTTGACATTGATCTGAAGGACCACTAACAAGATCACCAATTGCTTCTCATGTTGAACAGACCCATCTAGGAAGCGATGGTGTTGGTGCTAGTTCATGTTCAATGGACTCATCTAGAGGAAGGTGAGGAGGTAGAGCTGGATTTTTGTCCTCACCATCACCATTTGAAGAAGAATAAACCAGAATAGGATCAGAAGATGGCACAAAAGTCGAATATGGATCACAAGTTGTAGATGGCATAGATGCCAAATTAGGCTCTCAAGACAAGATATTTTCATCAAATTTAACATATATTTTAATAATAATTTTATTAGAATGGGGTTGAAGAAGTCTGTAACCTTTTACATCTTCAGAATAACCAAAAAAATACACTTCTCACTTTTAGGCTATAAATGTCTCCTTTTCTCATTGGGAATGTGAGCCCATACTACACTACCAAATACATGGAAGTGGCTTAAATTTGGCTTAATGTTAGTCTAAGGTTCTTCTAGTGTTATATTTTTTAGAGCCTTTGTGAGAGTGTGATTTACTATGTATTTTTCTTAGTTTATGGCTTCCTCCCAAAAATGAAGACTTAATCCTTTAGATTAGATCATACAATTAGCCATTTCCTTTAATGTGTGATTATTTCTCTCAGCAACACCATTTTGTTGTGGTGTTTATGGAACAATGTTTTTCATTTGGATTCCCTACATAGTGCAGTAGCTTGTAAAATTGTTGTTGACATATTTTCCTCCATTATCTATTCTTAACCTTTGAAGTCGATGTCCAAATTGTTTTTCTAAAAGGGACTTGTAAGAAAAAAACTTGTCAAAAACTTCACTTTTAAGTTTTAAGAAGTAAACCCAAGTGTGCCTGGAGAAGTCATCAATGAAAGTTAAGAAATATTTTCACCTAGAGAAAGAAGGAGAATAAAGAAGACCACAAAAATCACTGTGAAAAAACTACAAATGGTTCGAGGTGTGCCAAAAGGCACGTTTGTCAAAATTGTACCAATTATGTTTGTCAAGAACACAACTGACACAAACACCATCTCTCCAAGAAACAAGAGGAATAATAGTCACCATGTTTTGATTACATATTTTTTACAATGAGCGATAGTTTAGATGACCAAACTGCTCATCCAAAAGTTTTCTCAAGTCATCGCTATGAACAACAAAAATTGTTGGAAAAGATGATGACCCAAATTTGTCAAATTTGTACAACCTAGTAATATCATCAACAATTCCATTTGCAATAACATGCTTAAGATATTTTAGATCCTTTATTACAACTTGGTGAGGTGAAAACTCTATGTTTTTACCTTCACCCGAATGAGTGATTTGATACACTGATAGAAGGTTGCAGGAAAGACTTGGAACACACAATACATCATTGAAATGACCAGTATCTACTTGAACTATTCTAGACCCTACAACACTAAGAGATCTATCATCACCAACAAATATTTTCTTGGTGTTACATCCATTTAGAGAAGAAAATATGGTTTTATCTTTATCCATATCATAATATGATCCAGAATCAATAAGGCACTCATCATAAGAAGAACTAAAAGTTGTATTAAGGAGAAACCAGAAGTAGAAAGTGCATGCCCATGAGCATAAGAGTTAGAAGAAGAAGAGTCATTATTGATGTTGTGATTCTTCATCATTTCTTCTAAATATTCCACATTCTTAAAACATTTGGGATCCACATCATGATCTTTCCCACAAAAGTTTCAATGTATTTCAGTCTTCTAACTTTTATATTTTTCTCCTTTGTCACCATTAAGAGTGGAAGCTAGATGAGAGGGTTTGGAACCCTTGTTTTGCTTATTGTTGTGGTGAGGATGTTGCTTCTTTGTATTCTTGGGTTTATAATTTTATCGATCCACTAAGGATATGTTGGAGGTACTTATAGTTTTGATCACTCCAAGTTGCACAATTTTATCTTTCTCTCTAATCAAAACCTCACAAAAAGACTCAAGAGAGGGATTTTGTTAAGAAAACTCTAGAGCTTCTCTGGTGGCATAAAAGGTAGAGAAAATCATAAAATATGCACTACCAAGATTAGAAATAATAACATAGATGCATCTATATCCCTTTAGATCTATTTTGCAATCTATACATAAAGTCTCATAATCAACCACTTCGACGATCAATGGGACTTAAATTCACTAACTGATTTTCTATCTGCTAGGCTTGAGTAATATTATGTTTAACAAGATTTTTCCAAGGTTTATCTATGATCCAGGTGGAAATCGGTGGCCACCCACCTATTCCACTGGCTCAAAACAGGGGTTTCCACCTTGGCAGTTTTTCTACATTTTTTCAAGTCCTAAACTTCCGAGGTCGTTTTGAGGCCCTAAACAAAAAAAAATTGGGTGGCACAGTCACATTGTAGAATTTAGATACAGTGTGATGGAAACATGTGTATTCCTTGGATAGAAATTTCCAGCGAGATGTCATTCATCCAAAACGAAGATCGTATGCAAAAGTTATGCCCTTGGGAAGTTGATGTATCAACCACCCCCATCGAGGCTCCAAAACCTTTTGGTGTTTCATCTTCCAAGGTTAGGGTTTTGGATTTTATTTATGTTAAAAAGGCCTTTGGAGCCTCATTGTAAATATCATCTTCTTGTGACTAAGCGTAGCCATCACATCTCTTCTCAGAGATAAGCTACCACCATTCTAGCGAGTTCATTCACTCTGTATTTTTACAGTTTCTATACATTTATGTCATTAATAAAAATTGTGCATTACTGTATCTCTGTCTTTCTAACAATAAATATGTGTATTTAATTATTATATTTCCACCTCCTTTTC
>JASDQU010686391.1:35251-46073 GCA_032191745.1 Picea mariana | reverse complement strand
GAGAAAATTTCCATCGAGAAGTCTCGAATATTTGGGGCCTAGCCCACTTGGCATTTTTTATGGATGCAGTCAAGGAGAAATATTACCCTATGGGAAACTCTGACGACTAGTACATGAGATGGACCATTCTACATCAAGAGAGGGGCCAAAAAGTGTTGGAGTCCGTAAATAAATTCCATACCTTGCGCAACAAGCTAGGTATCAAAGACTCTTAGAGGAATCTGGTTCTAAAATACAGCGGGGCTCTACACAGGTACATCCAAACCGAAATGGAATTTACGGGCATTTCATCACTGGGAGTTGCTTATCAATATGTTGTCAAATTTGAGAAAAAATTTAAGTAGAAAAACAAGCGTTAGTTCGGGTCTGTAAATATGAAACAACCAAAGTATGGTAAAGGAATCCCTAACTCACATAACAACCAACATCAAGACCACCATTCCAAGTCACAAAAAAAGAAGGGTAATGGGAAGATGAAAAAGGACACTGGGAAGTGGTGCGACTTCCACAAAATCCCTTGGCACAACATCGATGAATGTCGCTCAAAACAGTCATTGGTGGTCGAGCTAAAATAAAAATATTTCAGCCCGACTCGAACTCTAATTTAGACAATAATAAAAGGAGACAGATAATTGATATAGAACCCACTACTACTATCATGACCACAAAAATCCAACCAAAAGAACCAGAGGATCCTGAGGAGGGGGGGCACCTTTTCCATTCACAAATGTGGGTGAAGGGGACCCCACTGCATTTTATTGTTGATAGTGGAAGCCAGAAGAACCTAATCTCAACAAAGGTAGTCAACCAGTTGGATTTTCCAACAACACCACACCCACAACCATACAACATTGGGTGGCTTTTCCAAGGTCGATGTCTTTGTGTCAGCTAGTATTGTCGCTTATCCTATGGAATCAATCCCTTCAAGGATGAGGTATTGTGTGATGTTTCCCCACTGGAATTATATAATTTTTTTTTAGGCCAGCCATATATGTGGAAGTGTCATAATGTTTATGAGTCTTTACCATGTAGCATCATTGTTACATTGGGAGGTCAACTCTACAGAATACCTGAGGTAGTCCTAACAAAAAAATGTCGCAAAGTAATCTCTCATACTGCAAATTTTAGCCTCTTCACAATCTGGGAAGAAGATGAAAATAAGGACACTCTAACCATTTCATCCTAGGCCCAATACCTTTCTATCCATCATAATCATATTGTATAAGAGCACAAAAATATTGTTGCATCACCTACGGGGGTTCCTCCACACTGCCCAATCTAGCAAAGTTACAACAGAGCCTTTCATACTCCTCATATCGCATGTTCATTGATAGAGACTTCCCACACTTAGGCAGATCATGCAACTATATTAGTTGAATGGATCCAACCCCTCTAGAAATAGGTTCATAACAACCTTCAACAAGCTAAACAGGACAACTTTTTCAGGAAGGCAAGCAATTCACCAAGGTTTAGATTCGGAAAAATCTTCCCTATATTCCAGGGGAACTTGACGCAATCGGTACCATTTCTTCCGAGTGGGGAATGATGATCTAGGGAGAAAATGGTGGCCACCCACCTATTACACTGGCTCAAAACAAGGGTTTCCACCTTGGCAGTTTTTCTATAGTTTTTTGGGTCCTAAACTTTTGGGGGCGTTTTGAGGCCCTAAACAACATTTTTTGGGGTGTTGCACAGTCACATTATTTACTTTAGCCAGAGTGTGATGTCAACATGTGTATTCCTCAGATATACCTTTCCTACGAGCTATCATGCGCCCCAAATGAAGATTGTATGCAAAAGTTACACTCTTGGGAAGTTGACCTATCAACTACCCCCATCTGGGCCCACAAACCTTTTGGCATTTCATTTTCCGGGGTTAGGGTTTTAGATTTTATTTATGTTAAAAAAGCCTTTGGAGCCTCATTGTAAACATAATCATCTTGTTACTAAGCATAGCCATCACATCGCTTCTCATAGATAAGCTACCACCATTCGAGTGAGTTCATTCACTCTGTATTTTTACAATTTATGTACATTTCTATCATTAATAAAAATTGTGCATTATTGTATCTCCATGTTTCTAGAAATAAATCAGTGTATTTAATTATTAAATTTCCGCTTTCATTTCATTCTCAAAATAATCTAGATCAATGGTATCAGAGCAAGCTACTCCTTATCGTTTCTTAGTGCATGTCCCTGACAAGGTTAGGGTATAGAGAGTTGGGTCTCGAGATAGTTTCTCTTGAGGAAAGACACTCTCGCTAGCCCAAGAGGCCTCACATGGTGAAATAAAAGAGAGATGAGGGAGCAGAATATTCTATCAAGTTGATGTTTGTGAA
Organism: Picea mariana; assembly: GCA_032191745.1. NCBI lineage: Eukaryota > Viridiplantae > Streptophyta > Pinopsida > Pinales > Pinaceae > Picea > Picea mariana. Next base: position 43,734 of record JASDQU010686391.1, on the reverse strand, counting down.
ATCCCTCACGCAACAGAGGAACGAGATGTTGCATAATTGTTCTCAAATCCTTCAAAGATTGTTGACAATAGCAGGTGCGTCTTCTTCAAACATTCACTTGGGAGATGCTACCCCATTCAAGGTACGAGTTAATTTCAATATTCTTGTATTTGACGGTTAGATTGATGCAGATGCTTTGGAAAAGTGGTTTAATTTTCTAGAAGGTTATTTCTTTGTTCACAATTTTTCCGACAGAGAAAAGATCACCTTTTCACTTTGTAAGTCTCTACCCCATGTCAAACATTGGTAGGAAACTTACTGGGATAAAAATTCCACAGAGTATATAATATTTGGGGTCGAGCCCACCTAGTATTTTTATGGATGCAGTCAAGGAGCAATATTTCCCTGTGGGAAACTATGAAGAACAGTACATGAGATGGTCCATGCTACATAAAGAGAGGGTCCAAATAGTGTAGGAGCTCACAAATACCTTCCATACCTTACACACCAGGCTAGGTATCAAATAATCCAAGTGGCATATGGTTTTAAAATACTGTGAGTCTCTACACAGATACATCCAAACCGAAATGAAATTTATGGGCATTTCATCACTAAGAGTCGCTTATCAATATGTTGTCAAAATCAAGCAGAAATTTAAGCAACAGAACAAGTGAGAGTTCGAGTCTGCAAATATGCAACAACCAAAGTATGGTAAAGGAATCGCTAACTCACATAAAAACCAACCTTAAGACCACCAGACCAAGCCGCAAGAAAACAAGGGTAATGTGAAGAAGAAAAAGGACATTGGAAAGTGGTGCGACTTCCAAAAACTCTCTTGGCACAATACCGATGAATGTCACTCAAAAACGTCATTGGTGGTGTATCTCAAAGAAATAGAGTCGAGCCCCAACTCGGACACTAATTCAGACAATAATAAAAGGAGACAGATAATTGATGCAAAACCCACTCCTATTGTTGTGACTACAACAATCCAACCAGAAGAACCAGAGGATCTTGAGGAGGGGGAGTGCTTTTTCCATTCACAGATGTGGGTGAAGGGGACCCCGCTTCATTTTATTGTTTGATAGTGAAAGCCAAAAGAACCTAATATTAGCATAGTTTATCAAGTAGTTGGATTTCCCAACAACAGCACACCCGCAACCATCCAACATCGAGTGGATTCACCATGGTTGAGATCTTCGTGTCAGCCAACAGTGTCACATGTCCTATGACATCAAGCCCTTCAAGTATGAGGTATTGTGTTATGTTTCCCTACTAGAATTCTATGATGTTTTGTTAGGTCATCCATATATGGGTAATTGTCATGATGTTTATGAATCTCGATCTCGTAGCATCATTTTAACTCTGATGGTTCACCTATACAGGATACTTGAGATAGTCTTGACTATTGTCCTGAAAAAATAGTGTTGCAAAGTAATATCTCATACCACAAAGTTTAGCCTCTTCACAATCTGGGAAGAAGGTGAAAAAAATGAAACTACAACCACTGCAACCTCAGCCCAAGACCTTCTATCCAGCAGAAGCATATTGTAGAAGAGAAAAAAAATGTTGGTGTGTAACCTACGGGGGTTCCTCCACAATGCCCAATCTAGAAACGTTACAACAAAGCCCTTCATAGTCCTCATACTGCATCTTCACCGACATATTCCTCCCACACTCGGGCATATCATGTAGCTAGATCAGTTGACTAGATCCAAACCCTCCAGCAAGAGGTTTATAACAGCCTTCAAAAAGCTAAACATGACAACTTCTTCAGCAAGGCAATCAGATCACCAAGGTTCATATTCAACAAAAGCTTCCCTATCTTCCATGGAAACTTGACGCAATGGGGACCATTTCTTCCTAAGGGTGGAAGAATGATATAGGAAGAAATCAATGGTCACCCACCTATTCCACTGGCTCAAAATAGGGGTTTCCACCTTGGTATTTTTTCAGGTCCTAAACTTCCAGGGCCATTTTGAGGCCCTAAATAGAATTGTTTTGGATGTGTTACAGTCACACTAATGGATTTAGCCAAAGTGTGATGGAAACATATGTATTCCTTGGATAGAAATTTCCAACAATCTATCGTGTGACCCAAATGGGGATCATATGCAAAAGTTACTCCCTTGGGAAGTTGATGTATCAACCACCCCCATCGGGGCCTGCAAACCTTTTGGTGTTTCATCTTTTGGGTTATGGTTTTGGATTTTATTTATGTTAAAAATACCTTTGGATCCTTATTGTAAACATCATCTTCTTGTGAATAAGCATATCCATCACATATCTTCTCAGAGATAAGCTACCACCATTCTAGTGAGTTCATTCACTCTATATTATTTCTATACATTTATGTCATTAATAAAAATTTTGCATTATTGGATCTCTATGTTTCTGGAAATATCTATGTGTATTTACTTATTATATTTTCGCCTTCATTTCGTTCTCAAAATAATGTTGATCAATCTGGGCCATCAATTCCTTGAAGGTGAAACCTTAAATCGGGAGAGATGGAAATTCCAATTAGTCCACATTCTTTGTCATTCTTATTAGATTACTTGACTTTATTTTCATCATAAATGGGTTCTTATTCTTTTCCCAAGGTAATTTGGTACATTCCTTTACTTCTTAATACATCCTTCATATGGGATTTCCATGAGAAGTAGTTGGTATTGGTAAGAAAACGATCACTAGGAGAATCCATATTCAATATGTAGAGAATTTGGATTTAAAAGTTGAAACTGATGCTTTGGAAGGAAATTTCTCGAAAAAATAGGTTGTTTTTAAAAAAAAGGCACAAAAACGGACTTCACATGTGAAAGTTATGCCCTTTTGAAAAAAGGCATAAATGGTAACCATACAGTCACGTGGAAAGTAGAGGTTGCTCCACGTGATGATACCCCTCCTTCTAATAACCTCAATTTTACAAATAAGTTCCTTATGAAGTGACCCACTTTTATAGAATAAGTGGGAATCACTTTTACAATGAAGTTACTTTGTAAATTAAATTTACATGCAAAAAGTAGCTGAAAAATAAATATTAAAGTTGATTTATAGTGATTCACTTTTATAATTTAAGTGACATACACTTTAAAATCAATGCATGAACTTTTTCAAAAAGTAACAAAAAAGAGACTTGAACTCAAGACCTCTTACTAAATAAGGCAACTTTTAATCAAGTGAGCTAGTGAAAAAAAACATTATAATCTCAAGAAGGAGGATTGGGGGTGTTCTTGTTGTTGTTGTGGAAGATGGCCTTGGAGTGTCTGCTAAAAAAAACCTATTTTCATGTGTTCACATAGAAACAAAAATTGTTTCTCGATGGAAACAAGGGTTAGATATCGGTTATCTTACCCGAAAAATGCAATTTTTCCCTCTGTTTCATATTTACTGAGATCGTACAGAGTGCACGACAAAGAGAAATGTACGTAGACAAGAAAACCCTTTCCACTATGTTTCTTATTTTTCAAGATCACGCAGAGCGCGGGGAAAAGAGAATATGCAGATTGAAAAGAGTAGCAACCCATAAATAAAAAATAAAAAAAAATGAAATATTATCTCTATACAAAATTAAAAGGGTGTATTCAGGATTTATACCTCCAAACCTCACTGAAATAGTTGTATATTGGTAAAACGAAAACATTTTTGAGCCAAACTAAATTCATTTCTAGTCGAAAGAATTGCTCCAGACACAATGGAATAGTCATGTTGGCCTATAAATGTATGTAAAAAGTAGAAACTAGAGATGCGAAAACGTGGCTTCAATATCTCGATCTACAATGGGACAAGGTCTTAAAATTCACTTTGATACCATGTTCAAAAACATAGGTATTACAACAGAGGATGAACACCTTCAATAACCACTCACACAACCATATCAAATATCAAAACACTAATTTTTTTTGTGTGGTAAAACACATGTCGGGAAACATCCACAGACCCAGCCAACACAGCCAGTTGGAGCAATTTATTAATGAAAAAGAAAAATATTGCAGTAGAGTTACGAGAGATTTTCTCACAATCGATCATTAGCAAATGACCCCCCATGCTCTTTAAATAGAGATCATGGACCAATCAGGTTCTAAGCCACCGATCAATGTAGTCGTTAAGATCGACAAGAATATGATCCATCGTATCACTCTATGTCGAGAACATATCATGACCATCAGATTACCTAACTACAAATGCATACTAATGCATACTAAAAAACACACTTTTACCTAATGAAACATTACACCAAGTTGATCTTAAATAACTCCTAAGTATTTAATGTCCTAACAAACAGAAGATATACCTTAGGAAACTCAATATGGGAAAGCCCAACCAAAATATGAGGACTATGGCTTTATGTTTTCTTCATAGACATGAAAAGAAAATACAAAGAAATATGAATTCACTATGGAGTTGACATAGACAATGTGGTATGTATGGTTGCTACATGATCTTCTACTTCCTCTATTTAGCTCAAAATATCCCACTCATTTTCTCTACTCAACTATGGAGTCTTTTATTAATAAAAAAAGAATGAACCCACATTTCATTCATTGCATACCATTATTTAACGCGTTCTAAAACTTTTCTAGGGCTAGGGTTAGGGTTTTTGCATGACTTAACTCCCAATTAGGGTAGGGTTTTGGACCCTATAGAATTCTCTTAAAATTCTATGTGTAACTAACTCCACATGTGTGAGTAATGAGAGTTGGAATGGCATCCACTTAATACCACGGTGGTTAAAAGCATAAGTCAACTCACAGGGGGTATAATTTCTTCATACAGACTTAGATCAGAGTGATCTTTATGTCAGTGAAAATATTTTGATGTGTAGAACAACATTGAATGACTGGGTGTTGGACATGTGTTATATTATTTTCAAGTAGAGATCATCTCATCCTAGCACAAAGGGGGTCCAAGGGGGTGATAACCCCCTAGGCTAGGTGATGCGGGGGGCCAACTAGCACCTGAAAGAAAATTTTGGGTCCATTTTGTGTCTTTTTAGTCAATGGTCTTTTATCCCATTGTAATCTAATCCCAGTCAAGGGATTAGGGTTTTAATCTAATATAGGTTTATGAAATGGGTGTTGGCACAGGGGTAGACCCAGGGTTCAACGCTTCAACAAGGCACCAACAAAACCCTAACTACCATCCCTTTCGGCAACACCTGTGAAAGTGCTCTAGTGGTGGTTGCAGGACTCCAGTGTATGGAACCTTAGCTGGGACATAGATCTGTGATTACAATACTCTAACAAAGCACTTAGAATTTTTCATTCATTAGTACTTAACCTTTGTCTACAGTGCAGAGAAACCCTAATTACGGCGCAACGCAATATTCAACAAGATTCAACACATTCAAGTACTAAGCACACCAACATAGATCAGATCTAGCATCTCATTCACATCATTAGGCACTAAGCTAGCATATTCATCTAAGCATACATCATTGTAATAAGCATTAATCATATGAACCATAAAAAAAACATAATACACAAAGCAACCATAACATAGGATATACGTGGTTCACCCCCAGCCTGGGGCTATGTCCACCAACTCTTCATCATCTTTATTATCTTTTGTAAATCATCTACATGCATAGAGCCATAAGGTCCTACTCCGCATAGGATAGGATATCTACACGCACCTCGCTAGATTCTCCTTCCAAGAGATAGGTTACAGCACAAATCCTTTACACTACCTCTTATAGTCACTTGCACTTAGCCTTGCAAGTCTCACACAGTATGCACAAAGCATGTACAACTATCACTTGCACTTATCACATTGGCCTTCACTTTACGTTAGCACCTAGCATCTCACTGCCTATTTACATCACCTAGATTTCTATTTATACATTACAAAAGGGTCTAAACATGGGTAAACCCATGGGTCAACATCCCCATACCTGTTACATAAGCCCTAATCCCAAAAATGCCCTAAAAGGGGCCGAGATCTCATGATCTCTGCTTTGACTTGTGCTCTGCCTTTAACATCTTGTCGAAGTCCCGAAATAGGTCAAAGCTGACCAAGGATCTCCAAAACTTGGTCAAGGGCCAACAGGCCCCCAATACTCACCTATGACTCATCCCGAGTCACTCTGATCTAGGTATCTCTACTTCAAAATCCTCGAGCCTGGCTCGAGCTACTTCAACCTATTTCTGCGTCAGGGCCTCCTACTCGGTGAACTCCTGAAGCACTACCTCATTCATAGGTCCCTCTAACCATTGTTTGACTGAAGTCACTACTTATTCCACCTCTGCTCCTCATCCTTCAATCTCTTTGAACAATTGCCAAGCTGCATCCTAGACTGGCTGGAGCCTCTGAGTCACTTCCATGACTTTGCTCTGTATGGAATGGACGGGTTGTTTAATAGTACATTATTCTTGGGATCATTTCATTCTCTCAACTGCTGACAAGAGATTTATATGTGCCTATATCATCACTGCTTGCTTCTTTGCCTCCTGGAGCTGTGACTCTAGTGTCCTCAGTTCAGGGTCCTCAGTAAGTCGCCTATAAGTCTACGCACTTCTACTGCTAAGTTGTTGACATTCCAATGCCAATGCTCTGATCCTCTTAACTGCGCTCCAGGTAGTGGCTTCTCTTTGGTCTCACACATCCTACGAAGTACTTGGTACTGTTTGTAGCTCTAGATCTGTTATTCTCTATTGAATTTGTTGGATGGCTTCAGCAAACTGTGCTACTTGATGCTCCACTAGGTCTTCCTTCATTTTCTCTAAGCCCATCATAGAGAAAAGTGCTCTTTTGACTACTTCTTTGACTCCAACCTACTCCATGAGCAATAGTTCTTTCTCATGCTGGATGTGCGCCTTTCCCTCTTCAAACTTTGCTTGGAGGGTAGCCTTCTCCTGCTGCACAACCCTGCATTTTTTTATTACTTCCTCCTGTGCTTTCTTCAGGGCCATTGTGGCCTATTATGTTTCTTCCTATGCATGACGAAGATAGGCTTCAGTCACATCGGCTAGTCTGCGGAGTTGGGTAGGCTCATCTCCCAACTCTATTTCTTCTTATGGAGGGGGCACAGTTGACACTGTGCAGCTGGAGTAAAGGGCCTATTGTACCCTTTGCAGTTCTGCTTCAATTTTTTCATACATGGTCTCTTGCTTAGCTTCATTTCTCTGCAAAATATCTTATGAAGCGTCTGATACAGCTATGATGATGAAGTCGAAGTCATCGAGCGTGATCATAGTTTGTACCTTGGTCTTACTAGATTTTGACTTCTTCCGCGATGTGGGTTTCATGGGAGAAACCTTTATTTTGTGAGATGGATCTGCGTCATCAGGGGGATTTTGTGGTGGTGTTACTTCACCTTACTTATGTTGATATTCTTTTCCATTGTTCTCTTCTTTATCTACTTCGTCATCACCTCCTCCTCCAGGTGATTCTGAAGCAGTTTCTTCTTATGCATTGCTCAGTTGTTGGACTTCTTCTTTCTTCTTCCTTCTACTAGTTCCAGGTGTATCATGCCCTTCATGAGTGATCACCGAGCTTCCGATTAGTTCAGGATCAAACAGTTATGTGGGGTCAATAGGGATAAGGAGCCCTACAGGCCACTCCTTAGTTATTTCTTATAGGTCCTCCTCTGTGAGTTTGTAATAACTCTATAGTACGTCTTTGTGTTCGTCTCCACGCACAGTGATGTAGATTAAATTTCTGTCTATGTTGAACTTCACAAATGTCATGAACCTGTGTAGGGTGTTCAGCGTTATACGAGGGACAGCCTCAATAGCCCTCTTTAACTACAGGTAGTAGGTGTGGAACACCACATTTGATTGCCATTTTTTTCTCATATCGCTTGAATACCATAGAGAAGTGAACTTCACAGTTAAGCGTTTAGATGGCTCTAGTTCAAGGAAGGTCACACCTTTCGGCATCTTCAAAGCTATGAACATGATGAGGGTCAACAACCAACTAAAATGGAACTCATAGCCCTGATCCTGAGCTTCACAGCAGTCTTGGTCTAACTGGTTCACTAAGTATTTTTCCCAATTCATATGTATCCCCTCCACGCATTTCCCTGCAAGGTCAACAACAAACCCTGTGACCTGTGTGGGTCTGTTCTTCCAGAATAACTTACCAGCAATCAACTAGAAAGAAAGGCGCCCTACGCCATTCTGGATGGAGGCTACCTTGTAGCCTCGCTTCCCCTTCTCCACATCATCGTATCTATATTTAATCTTTTGCACCAAGGTGTGGTCTGCAACCTTCCCTGGGTAAAAGTCTTTCAGGTCTGGTCCTTGCATGCTCAATCTGGTGATCCGATGGATCAGTGCCTGATCGATGGTGATGTGTCTATCTAGCCACAAATAACCACCATGGAAGCTCGACAAAAAGATCTTAACGCACACGTTAACCTCCTGGTACCTTCCAAAATGGGGTATTTTCATCACGTTCAGGATGGTGGACTGCGTGAGGTGCATAGTCCATGGTTGGGGGATTATCCTTGACTTCTTCCCCTTCGTCCTAGTCAAATACCTATGAGGAGCGAGCATGCTAAA
>JASDQU010686391.1:8379-23540 GCA_032191745.1 Picea mariana | reverse complement strand
AATTATGCATTGTTTTGTATAAAAATTTGTTATTAAATTTTATTATTATGATGAATTTGATTGCGAATGTGCTAATGAAGTAATTTTTAAATTTTACTGTTGTGTTGTAATTCAATGGTTGTTTGAATTATGCTGTGTTGTAATTCAATGGTTGTTTAAATTAATTCAGCCATTACACTCTTGGGACGAATCTTCCCCGCTAATTTCAGTAAATATTTCAGGGATTTCTCTCTTTTGAGATTTTTGTCACTCCCCCTCTTGAGATTAGGTTACTTGACCTCTTCTGGATACTTCCTTAGAAACTTATCCTAAATATTGATCTATGAACATCTTGCAACATATCTTCTTCCACAATCGACTCCTCTGTGGACGAATTTGCACTCCTTACAATTGTTCTCCTTCCCCTTCTATCTCTTGTGACCGAGATCACACTACTCCTCCTGATATTTCAAGTACGAAAACTCGGTCACACACTCCTTGTAGACATCCATGCACTCTCTATAGGAATACAATTTCTTGTTATATATTCTGAGCTTCAAGTTGAAATAGACTCATTCACGCACTCCTTGTGGATACTATGCACACCTTCCAACTCACCCAAAGAAGAGAAAAAAATGGAACTTATTTACTCTTCACAGTAAATCGTACATTCAACTATACGAATGTTATCATGGATAAGAGAAAAGAAAAATAACAGGGAATTGAAAATAAACAGAAAGTCTACCATCCGTTCAGATAGACACATAACAACACACATTTGGAACAATATATCCTTTGTTATATTCATTCAACTGAAACTTGTATACATACATACATTGTTCATTGACTATCTTCTATCAGCGGCCTTCCAACAACCTCTACCTATCAATATTACAAATATTTATACAAAGGGACTCTCTTGAGTTCTTCCATCCAACTACTCTGTGCTATCCTATCAGAATTTAATGATATCAACTACTTAACATTTATTACAATGAATATCAAGTCATACAGATAAGAGCGCAAGCTCCAAATCTATATTGCGATCCTCCTCATTAAAGAAAAATACATTTCCCATCGATCTTACGTGATGGATCGGCCTCCGATCATTAAATATGTTCATTACTCAAAAATATTTGTCCGATATTACATTAATAAACTGATCTTTGAAATTCAAAATTTCTCAAATTACATGCAAATGCGCCCAGCTGTCTCCTAGTGGAGCTTTGTTGGAGATGCTCCTGCATCATACTCCCTTAGCTAAAACAATTCATGGAATATGGTCCATGAGTTCCTGCACAAAGCTTCCATACTTTTGGATATCTTCTTCACCATCCCAACTGACATCTTCTATTTGTCATCCTTTCCACTTTACCAAGTATTCAAAATACATTTTCCTCTTGGTTTTCTTACCAACTCACTGATCTATGACATTTTCCATCTGTGGCTTCTCTTCTATAGAAATTTGTTTCTCCCACTGGATCCTCCCTTGATATTCATATCTTTCAACTCCATCCTCACTATAAGGCTATAGGTATGCAATGGTAAATATGGGAGATACACCCACATCTTTTGGAAGCTCTAATTCATAAGCATTCTTGCCAAACCTCCTCAAGATTTTACATAGCCCTATATTTTTAATCTTTAGTTTATTGTATGTTMCCCACRGGAATATCTCTTTCCTCATATGTGCTAGAACTTGATCTCCAACTTCAAATTCAAGCTTTCTCCTATGYGTATCAACTCTGTGCTTGTATTCACCGTTGTTTCTCTTCAACTTCTCCTTGATCTAATTGTGAAGTTCCTACATCTCTGTAGYGAAGTCTTYGACTCTGATGCTCCTAAACTAGCTCTTATTCAGATTTCTCAATCCAAAAACATCTCTCAGATTCATTCCATAAACTATTTAAAATGGAATTTTCCTAATGCTTCTGTTCACTAAGTCATTATATGCAAACTCGCTTTGTGCTAGAATATGATCCCACTGACTACGATGTTTAGTGACCAAACTCCTCAACAAATCTCCTAATCTTATATTCATCACTTCAGTATGTCCATTAGTTTGTGGATGATATCAAGAACTAAAAGATGTCCCTATCCCCAATTTTTTCCACAACGTCCTCAAAAAATGACCAACAAATTTGGTATCCTTGATTGAAACTATACTCTTGGGAAATCCATGGAGTCTCACAACCTCTCTGAAAAAAAAAATTGCAACATGCATTGCATCCCTGTTCTTCTGGCATGAAATAAAGTGTTCCATATTCGAAAATATATCCACCACCACAAATATGGAATCACTTTCTCTCTGTGTCCTTGGAAATCCCAACACAAAATCCATGCTTATTGCATCCCAAAGACTTTCTGGAATAGGAAATGGTTGATACAATCCAGTGTTTTGTTTCTTCCCCTTGGCATACTAACAAATATTACAATTGTTCACAAATCTCTTTACCTCTACTCTCATACCTAGCCAATAATATGAACCATTTAATTGGGCAAATGGTTTTTCATGGTCAAAGTGTCCATCTAGACCTCCGTTGTGGTTTTCCTTCAACAAATTCTCCCTCATCGAACATATTGGTATGCACAACTGGAATCCTTTGAAAAACAACCCATCCTGAATCATATATTTGGCCCACTGGCTCCTGTCTCTGAGTACAAGATTCCCACATGCTTCGTATGCCTCTCCAAAATTTGGATCACTGTGGTACATTTCCTTAAGGTGGTCAAACCCCAAGGTCTTGACTTGAAATTCCTATAGAATCAGAATTCTCTTGCTCAATGCATGACCAACCTTGTTAGCATTTCCAGAAATATGTTTAATGAAAAAAGATAATTTTTTTATAAACTATATCCACTTGGCATGTCTCTAGTTTAACTTTTCCTATCTGGTTATGAATTGCAAAGCATGATTGTTGCTATACAAAACAAATTCCTTGGGTATGAGATAGTGCCTCCATTTCTTCAAGGCTTGAATTATGGCATAGAAATCCTTGTCATATGTGGAGTACTTCTTTTCAACTTCATTCATCTTCTCATTGAATATGCAATAGGTATGTTGTCTTGACTCAAGACTTCTCCAATTGCAATTCCACTCGCATCACACCTCACCTAGAATGTCTTCCCGAAATCTGGTAAAATCAAAATCTGTTGTTTAGTTATTTTCTCCTTCAATATGTTGAATCTCGTCTCAACATCTTCTATCTATTTGAAATACTTGTGTATTTTATTCAGTGTATCCATCATTTGAGCACTAATTCCACTAAAATTTCTAATGAAATTATGATAGAAACTTGCTAATCCATGGAAGATTCTTACCTCAAATATATTCTTCAATGACGACCATTCCCTCATTTCTCTCACCTTTTCAGGATCCATCTTCAACTCATTTGAAGAAATAACAAAACCTAAATATATGACATATGTCTTCATAAAAGAGGAATTTTTTAGATTAATCAACAACTTCTCTTGCTGCAACCTCCTCGTCACCAATGTTAAATGTCTCAAGTGCTCCCCCTTAGTATTTCTAAATACCAGTATATCATCTAGATATACAATCACAAATTTACCAATGAAATCCTTCAACACTTCATTCATCAGCCTCATAAAAGTACTTGGGGTGTTTATTAAGACAAACGACATAACAAGCCATTCATATAACTCCTCATTCGTCTCTAATGTTATCTTGCACTCATCACCTTCTCTCATTCTTATCCGGTGATATTCACTTTTCAAATCTATTTTCGAAAAATAGTTAGCTCCACTTAAACAATCCATAAAGTCATCCATCCTTGGCAATGAGAATCTATATCTGATGGTGATATTGTTTATGGCCCTTGAGTATGTACACATTCTCCATCCTCCATCCTTCTTTGAACTTAATACAATTGGCACTTCACATAGACACAATCTTTCCCTGACCAATCCTTTGTCTAACAGATCTTGAACCTGTCATGTCACTTCCTCATTCTCTTGAGGTGTCAACATGTATGTTGATTTATTCAATAGGATTGATCCTGGTATCAAGTCAATGTGATGAATGATGGTTCTGATAAGTGGAAATGAGTTTGGAAACTCATCCACTACAATGTCAACAAACTTCTCTAGCAATTCCTAAACTTACTCACACAAATATTCCATTGAAGTACTGGTAAGGATAACTCTCAGCTTCCTTACTAAAACAAAATGCATCTCATGTTCCTTATTTACTTCATTCAGGAGTTCCTTACCACTCATGAGAAGTATGATTGCGCTAACTTCATCCTTTACCTTCTTCTGTTCAATTGGAAGCAACATGTGTGTCCTACCATTCTTCTCTAAGGTGTAAGTATTTCTCCTCCCATCATGAATAACATTCCTATCATACTGCCATGGTATTCCCAACAAAACATGATAGACATCCAGAGGAATCATGTCGCACAGAATCTCATCTTTATATCCCCCTATTTTAAATTCATCTAGGCATTGCTGAGTAATTGTTACCTAATGACCTTTCTGCAACCATGAGACCTTATACAGTGTCGAATGTGCAGTCGTCTACATCTCTAGTTTCTCTACCATTTTTTTGGATAGTATGTTGTGAGTCCTCCCATTGTCAATTATCACCTTGCAAAATCTATCCTTCATTTTTCAAGTTGTCTTGAACAAATTATTTCTGTGTGTTGGCCTTTCAGTCTCTGGTTCTTGCTTCAAGAGAACCTTCTTCATCATCAGGTATCTTCCATCCTCTGCACCTTCTGCCTCAACATCTCTCCTCTGCACTTCTGAAATGTGAGATTCACCTCCTTTCTTCCTCTAGGGTAAATCCAAAGACATCTGTCCTATTTTTCCATAGGAATAACATCTTACTTCTACTCCTCTGCCTCTTCCCTTTCCTATGGGAAAAGAGTTTATACCACCAGTCTGCCTTCCTTGGGAACTTCCTTCTCTATCAGAGTGACTATGCGGTTTCTCTGTGTCCTATTTGGGGTTATGTGCTTTATCCTAGGAAACTCCTTTTCCTTTGTTCAAGCTCTGACCTCTATTTTGTTGACTCTGCTTCATGGCGAACTTCTCTTCTGCTTTTAGTGCAATTTGATATGCATCCTCTACAATCTTGACTATCACCATGTCGACTTAATCCTGAATATAATATCTTAGGCCATTGATGTATCTAGAAACATTCTCTTTGTCTCTCTCTCCCTGTCCAACTCTAATGTTCAACTTATAGAACTCTTCTATGTACTCCTTCACAATCAACCCCCTCTGTCTCAGGTTTTGCATCCTCCTTAACAAACTTATCTGGTAATATTTAGGTATGAATTTCTCCTTTAAATTGGCTACCATTTGATCCAAACTCTTGATATTTTGTTTTCCTTTTATCCTCCTGTCGACTTGCAATTCATCCCACCACAATGTTGCATGTCCATTCAATCTAGTGACAACATGTCTTACCTTTTTCCCCTCTTCGACATCCTCATAGTCAAAATACTTGCCCATTAGTCATATCCAATCAAGTAATTCTTCTGTGTCTAAATTTCCTTCATACATAGGGATGTCAATCTTCACTCTGGCTCCAACATTGAAAACCAATCTCAACAAGCATTCTTCCGCAACATCCTCAGCTACAACTTATTCAACTTCTACTTCTTCATTTTCTACCTCGCTGACATCTCTAGCATCAGCTGCTCTCCTTTGTGTTGTCTCAATGGTATCTAGACTCACACACAATTCTCTCATCTCCCTTTCCATATCTTTGTTGGCTATAGGTGGCTCAACACGTCTTCTAGATGGCATTGTGTCGACGCTTCTAATACCCCCCTTTCTAATATCGACTTACTCCGCTTTCTCTATAGAAGTCAATTATGTACTTGTTGTGATACCATTGTGGCATAGACCTACTTCCCTCCAAAGGGTTGCTTAACCTCCCGTTCTTGGATCATTCACAACACTGAGTCAAAGCGACTCCTTGGGTCCCTGCGGGCACCCAAAACAACTCTAACCACACACACAACTCTCTTCTGCAAGTTACCATGGCTATGATTGTGGGTCTACTCCTTTGTGATTCGGAGTTTGGGGATATACCAAATCCTTCCCTCCACTTTTCCTCAAGCGCTCATCTCTGAGTTTCTAAATTTCCACCACGCGTCTCCTCAGATTCATCGGCGCTGCTATGGTTCAGACTTTGTGACCTCAAAAAATGATAGGCCTTTTTCCCATGAACCTCCAAACTTCTGATTCTCAAACTCTTTAATTCATTTCCAATTTCTTCTCTCGCGATCAACGACTGAGATTGAATCACAACTTCAGATTTCATGACTCTTATTTTATCAAGTCTTTAACTTGATGAACCCCCAAATATAGAAACATATCATGGTTATCCTCCTCATGGTTCTCCCATATCTGATGGTCTGGAACCATTTTTCTCCTCTTGGGATGAATCTTCCCTGCTGGCTTCAGTGAAGATTCCAGGAATTTCTCTCTTTTGATATTTCCTTCGCTCCCCCTCCTGAGCTTAACTTACTTGACTTCTTCTGGACACTTCCTTTGACACTTAGTCAAAATCTAGAACTGCGCACATCTTGCAATAGATGTTCTTCCACAGTCGACCCCTCTATGGATTACTTTGCACTCCTTGCAATTGTTCTCCTCCCGCTTTTATCTCTCGTGACTGAGATCACTCTACTCCTCCTCATATTTAGAGTCTTAAAACTCTGCCATGGACTCCTTGCATACATCCATGCACTCCTTGAAAGAATAAAAGTTCTTGTTATCTCTTTTGAGGTTTGAGTTGAAACAAACTCTGTCATGCACTCCTTGTGGATACTATGCACACCTTGAAATTACATATTTATAGTACAATGGGTGATGCCACCTCATAGAGAGATTTTCTCTAGATCCTAAAATCATGAATGATGACTAGGCTAGGCAATCTTAACCAAATCATTAGTCATCACTTGAGCATATATTACTAATATCCTAAATGAATAATACAAATATAGGTGACAATTTAGACTTAGTGATTAGTAAAGGTAAGCCATAGGCTAACAATCCCCCCCTCAATCACAATTCTGATCAATAATACCATCAATTAAGCATAAACTGGTATCAATTCCAAGTCTTGATACTGAAACTCCTGAGCTGAGCCTGAATGAAGAACTGCCTGAAAAACTGCCAATCTAGATGTTGAATGGTTCATCTAAAATGAACTGGAAGAGAGCTAGGATATGGAAGTGAACAACTGTAATATCTGAACATTTCCTGATTGCTTGACAATTTGATCATTTTTCCAAGTATTTTAGCTAGAAGAATATGACGTATTTTGCTAATTGGTGAACATGTAGTATCACCACACTACAATCAATGTATCACTAAAAGTGCTCTTTGAATCTGTGGTTTGGGATGACCACTAATCAATTGATACCATGTATCTGATGGTTTTTGGATAACCACTAACTAATCTTGACACTTTTAGGTGTCCAACAACATCTGAATGTATAATGTGTATGATTCAATTGCAATTCATTGAACCATAATCCTGTCAAATTCTGCCATCTCTAGAAAATCTCACTATGTAATCATGTGAGCCAGGATGCATGCAATTTGTTCACTTAATGTAAAATCCAATTTGATGAGAGAGAACCAACAAAAGTGAATCAACTTCTAATCTGACACATCCCTGAAAAATGCTTGACAACTCAATCAAATGCCAAGCTGCAATGTAGAAGGATCCTCTTGTCCTCTGCTAGGTCGAACGACCATCTATGTGAACCAAATGTTCACATCATTGCTCTCAAAATCAAAATCCATATCCAAATTATGTATGATTCAACTTAAACTTATTGAACCATAATTCTGCCAAAGTCTGTCATCTACAAACTGCAGTTTCCCATTTAGCAAATTTCATGCCCATCTGGCATACTTGATGTTTGTTGTTGTTGAAACTTTCTATCTGACAACCAATTCCATCATCAATTCCCCCCTTTGTCAACTAAAAGGTGATACCACAAGTGGTTTCATGAACCATCTTCACTGGAATTTTGAACTCCCCCCCTTTAAGGTGCATGAGAGTTACATCATTGTACTCCCCCCTTCTATGCTCAAGAGAGTACCATACTTGTTCCATTTGAGTACAACACAAAGTGGGCATGCAGAAAAAAACACATGTTATCTCATCCCATGAGGGCCATGCTCGAAAGCTATGCCATAAGGGGACCACTTGTGTGAGGTACAAAAATGTTATTTGCTACAAGATTGGTCTTTAATAAAGATTTAATTCTTTGGTAAGACTTATATAATCGCTTGGTTGTTGATGACCACAACCAAGGATAAATCCACTCATAGTGAATTTTCAATCTTGTAGGTTTCTTTAGTGTTGAACATATGTTTGAAGAATGGTTATGCTGCCACAATGATGGCAAGGATGGATATCAAAAATTTGATTCTCCTTGTGACCAAATCAATTACAATGTTGACACGTATCATTCTAATGTTGAACTTGAACAAGTGAAGTTGAAGCTTCTTGAAGGAATCCAACACTTTGGAACTTGATTGGTATGGAATAATCAGGAATATGAAACGTAACTTCCTTGTCATATCCAAGTCTTGTTCTATTCTTGTTGTAGATGATTTCTTCCCAAGGTTTGATGATGGGCTTGGAAAGAGTATTTCGAACCTGTTGCTTTGAAATTCGTGGAAGTGGATTTAATAAATGTTGATGCATCATTGAAAGGTTTTCTTCAATGAAATCAATAGAGAACTCTTGAAATGTAGGTTCATGAATAGGTTAAACTTCATCTGAAATTGATTCTGAAGTTGTATCACTGTGTTGTTCCTTAACTGNTGTCATATCCAAGTCTTGTTCTATTCTTGTTGTAGATGATTTCTTCCCAAGGTTTGATGATGGGCTTGGAAAGAGTATTCTGAACCTGTTGCTTTGAAATTCGTGGAAGTGGATTTAATACATGTTGATGCATCATTGAAAGGTTTTCTTCAATGAAATCAATAGAGAACTCTTGAAATGTAGGTTCATGAATAGGTTAAACTTCATCTGAAATTGATTCTGAAGTTGTATCACTGTGTTGTTCCTTAACTGGTTGTTG
This sequence comes from Picea mariana, assembly GCA_032191745.1. Lineage (NCBI taxonomy): Eukaryota > Viridiplantae > Streptophyta > Pinopsida > Pinales > Pinaceae > Picea > Picea mariana. Next base: position 14,478 of record JASDQU010686391.1, on the reverse strand, counting down.
ATTAAAAACATCATCATCATTATCATCATAGAGAGGGTTGTTTTGAACAAAAACTAGTTTGGAACAATTCACTAGTTGTTGATTTTTGAGATCTATCAAATCATGATTCAACAATTGGGATAGAGAAAGGAGAAGTCAAACTTTATCTTGCATCACTTGCAAACAAGTTAGCACTAATTGAAGAGTTCCTTTGTTCAATTTCACTGTGTTTTCTTTAGTGGTGCTTATTAGAGTGTTCAATAACTCTAATAATTTGAGACTTCGAGCCATTTTCAAAACACTAAAAGAGGTCTCCTTGTGTAGGTAGATCCTTATTACAATTTGACTTGACAAAAGAAGGTTTATTTGCAACTCTCTCACTTGAATCACTCACTTGAACTTCACGCTTTCTTGCTATTCACGGTCACTTGAAATTGCCTTGCTTGAACTTGCTTCCAAGAAGTTGAGGATGTCGGTTACCACTGAAAATGCATCCTAGAGTATTACAATGATTTGAGTTTCAAGTACTCATCCTTGTCAATTACGACTCAAAATGACTCAAGGGTGTCGGGCTCAGCCAAAAATGCACCTTGTAACAAATTCAATTCAACTTAACTTGATTTCAAAAAGACAAGTAAACTTACAAAAGGACAATTTGCAAGTTACAATAAATCCTGATTCAGTAATCTTACAGCAAACATTGTTTGCAAGTTACAATTTAACTTCAAATGCTCCATGATGTGTTGAGTTTGAAAACTTTGATTTGTTCATTACTCATGTAGTTGACGACTTGAATTTTTGAGAATGTTCTTCACATATGCTTGAATGACATGAATTTGAGATTGAAATTCATGTTTTTGTGCTAAATGATGAGTTGCATGTATGATTATGTCAACACTAAACATAATGACGTAAAGATTCCATAAAAATATTACCATCACACACAACAAAAAGTGTACCTAAGATCCCGTTATTCAATTTTGGGCGGATCTAGGACATAGAGAAAAAGACTTTAATTTTATTATGAGTATCTCTTTTATGATCACAATACAAATATAATCCTTCAATGGTGTTCACTTCCCAATTCAACTTATAAGAAGAACCTAATAACTCATTTTTACAAATTTGGGAAAGCACTAAGCCTACTAGCATTTTTCATATAAGTCTTCATAGGAAAAACATGGGTTTAAAAGTCCTTTTTTTTTACAAAAGAGAAACATGGTTTCTTCTCCAAAATATTTTAAACCTCTGAAAAAGCTATAATATGACACTACAACATCAAATCTATCAACCCATAAGAATTTATAATACAACAATTCTTTTACTTGAATATTGATATGATAGAAGATGGNGTTAAGAGAAGTTTCTAAATTTCAATATCCACTTCCCGTGCCCTCGATAATATAAACAGGAATACTAGTCATCCTCGTTGACATCCTCCATCAAGAATTTGTCAAGTTTCTGGCTACATCGACAACTAAATTGGTTTGGATGATATCAAACTCCACTTGTATATCTTTTACAGGAAGTCTAATCATATACACACTATGAATATAGGGACAAACAACACATACACATTATAAAAAGCATATGTTTGATAATAGAAGTGTGGGAAGTTATCGTCATGTCTACGAGTTCCAATTTGAAAGTAAAATTAACAATTTACCCTATATTTCTTGGTGCCAAAAAATTGAGGCCATCTTCATACCATGATCATCTTAGTGGCCTGAGCATTTCCATTCACATGGTGAGGTGCAGTGCTATCCCTATCTGAGAACATTCCACCATCTGCAACACCCCAATATCGACTTCATCTACATTGCATCTTTCTGCCATTACTCATTTGTAAAACTTCTCACATAGACTATCTGCATTGAACATAATCTCCAGTCACGAAAAAAAAATATTCACCATAATGCATTCATTTAGCTTAGGATTTTTGTTCCAACTATAGCATGATGGTGGGAAATATACACCATACAACATCAATTCATCCTTAGTCTGGAGGCACAGCTCAAGTACAACATCTAGCAATTTCATTGCATCGTGGGAGAATCAATCAATGAACTATCAGGCTCTAGGCTCGAGTTCGATGAAAATGTGTGTGGCTTTTAGATCACAGAGCTTCTTGAATAGGAGCATTGATCACATGGCTTGATTGGATCTCAGAGACCAGGCTCCACATTTTTTAACAGGCACGGACGGATAATCGAGGTGCCGAGATGAATCTCAGAAGTGTAGAGGAGTAATCGAGATGTCCTTAAAAAAGCATTGTTGCAATCATTTTACAGCTTCGATCCATGAGATCATCTAAGTCTTCTACAGGAGAAGACTAGATCTGAAGGTTAGCATTGGAAGGCTTTCAGGAATCAGGTTGACAAACATTAAACCCATAAAAGAAGAAGAATATTATGGACAATTTGAGGATAACAGATATTCCACACGATCTGAGAAACTTCGCAGTTAATCAACAGAGAGAGACAATATGAAAAAACTATAATCTCATTAACCAGTGTTCAATCTAGTCATTTAGTGAATACACAGAGAATTGAAGCATCATCCATCAAAAAATTATCATCATTGGCACGATTTCCTCACAGTTTTGCAGGTCCCTGATTTTGTGGGCAGATTGTTGGTGTGTTCTGCAGTTGCAACAATATCACTTAATCCACGTCGCAGATCTCATGAGTGGCCTTTAAACTTGGTCACACGTGTCAAGCAAATCAGATTTGTAACATCTCGCAGATCTAGTTCTAAAAAATGTTACAACAAATCAGATTTGAAGCATTCCATTACATAGGCATTTTCAGGGATAAAATATACAATTTGGAAGCATTAAGTGACTAGGATGATTGTCTGTCCTTCAAAATCACACCATTTCTTTCTAACTAAAAAAATATAAATTAAAAACATGTTTCTCTTGTTCTGTACTAACTGTATAAATTAAAAACATCATTAAAATATTCCTTTTAAAATAGAAGCCCCAATTGCTTGTGGCAAATCGTTGGAAACGTCTACTCAATATGCTTCATATCGTGTTTGAAATCATCCTTGTCTCATCATCAATGGCCACCAAAAGCTTCCGATCTAAGAATATATTCATTACATTCATATAACTCCCAAGATGTGCACTGGGGTTTTCTGGAATATGCACCATCCAGAACTATAAACAAAATGTGTAGCTGGAAGATCCATATGGCCGACTGTGTAGGAGAAGGAGAATATGACAGTTATGTACACCATATGAATTCATGGAGGTTAGGGTGGTAAGCTTTCCACTGAGATTTGAACTCGATCGCTGGAAAGTTCCATGATGTGGGATCTAGGGAAAGCAACTTGCTTGGCACTGTTGGTAAAAATAAAATAGATCTGGTACAAAAAAATAGATTTAAGTAGGGATGAAAAGCCACCAGTCTAAGTCACAAGCATGAGACAAATCTTCTCGATATCAGATTTACATGGGAAAATACTACAGATGTATTTTACAAATTAAATAGCTTTTGAACCACAAGAGATTACTTGACAATGATAAAACAAATTTCCCAAATGAATGTAGATCTGTATTCTCTAATCTTATTCAAACCCTGATATATTTACGAAGCTCTGTAACCTGAATACTGCCAAATTTGTGAGCTTCTCCAGCAAAACATCTTTCCTCCAGTCAGACTGATGGCTATTCTATTGGATGTTGATTGACTGACAATTTTACCGAGATTGGTAAAGGTAATCCATATTCTAACATTTACTCTTCACAATAACTCATACATTCAAGTATATGAATGTGATCATGGATACAAGAACAAAAAAATAACAGGGAATTGAAAATAAACATAAAGTCTACCATTCGTTCAGAAAGACAAATAACAACACACATTTGGAACATTATATCCTTTGTTATATTCATTCAACTGAAACTTGTATACATACATACACTATTCACCGACTATCTTCTATCAGTGTCCTTCCAACAACCTCTTCTTACCAATATTACAAAGCTTTATACAAAGGGACTCTCTTGAGTTCTTCCCTCCAACTACTCTACGCTATCCTCTCATAATTAAATGCTATACCTACCACATTTAGAGGGGGGGTGAATGAGTGTGGGGATATTTTTCCCAAAACTTCCCTCTTACTCAAAAAGTCCTTAGTTAACATTCAAAATTTGCTCATTACTCATTGTTGTCATTTATAATCAGTTAGATGTGAATACATATCAACAACATATCATCAACAAATAATCTCCACAATGAACAAAAAGAACACAAGATGTATGTACAATTTCTCTTTTTATTATGGACTTCAATCTAGGGGTTATTAAGCAACAAATGAATAGATTACAACTCTACAAGAGCATCAGATATATATGCAAGACTCAACTTACATTCTCATCACCAACTGAGATGAGGCAACAATCCTCAACAAATATCAATCTGTCAACATAAAGAAGTGCATCAACCATCCACCAACCTATGCCAAACAACCTGTAATCAACCTGTACCATAAACAAGTGAATCCAACCATGTAACAAGAATATACTAATCATGTGTCAAATAATCATCAAAAATGAATCATCAATATGTACCAACATCGAGAGACAAATGGATTTCCAAACCTAGATGCAATGATGAAGGGGGGTGTCATGTTCAAGAGAGACTATTACTGCCACTAACACAAATATAGAGACACATTTCTTTTCCATTTTTCCCCCACCATTTCTGGTGAGTACCTCTTTGTTTTTCCGAAAGCTTGAGGAGGATAAAATATGCTTGTAGATGTAATCTCATCCTTTGGACAAGTCCCTCAGAGTATGTTTAAAACACCCTACAAAGGAGTGGTTGGATCCCATATGGGCCTTTCTATGTTTGTTTAATGAGTCCAAGGAAAGAAAACTCGGGGGTTTTTCAATTTTAGAGAGTCTGAAAAACACTTAAAGAGAACTCCATTAGGTCATTTTTTGTAAATTAATCTGACGAGATCACAAAAGAGATAAAATACCACTCATCAAATGTTTCCTTCAAATACTTTTACGAGCATGAAAAAAACAAGGTTTCTCGGCCATTTTTTCATGTTTCGGGAGCTTGAAAAGAGCTTAAAGGATACTCCATAGATTTTGTTTTTCATGTTGCAATTACGAATTTGAAAAAGTGACAAAGGACTACTCGATTACATTCTCATGGTTTCATGAACATGATAAAGAATTAAGACTGCTCAAAGTGTTTCCTAAAAAACCCTAAAAGAATCTGTACATGTGAAAAATATACAAAAACAAACCAAAAAAAGGGGGACCCTTGTTCCAACGTCTCATCTCTAGTCTTTTTAATTTGCAAAATTCAACACTTATAAATTTGTTAATACTTTAGGTCATGTATAAAGTATAAAAATAATATAATTTACAAATGAAAAGTGATAAAAGTCAATAAAATAGGTTAAACACACTATTTTACCGTTTCATTTGTAAGTTTACCCAAATAGTAGTCCAAAGCCCCTTTTCAACCTGATTTTCAGTTGTCAATTGTGGAGCATGGAGTGGACCATCACATGAATCATCTCCATCAAAAAAGTAATCTCTATCTCGTTCATCTTTTAAAAATTGTTTTTTATTGGTTAAATTTCTGTTTTTCGGAAAATGTTTAGGGATTATCGCGTTGAGGTCATCAAGGGTGACCCTATATCATGAACCACGATGATCTAGAATTGTCACAGGTGACCCTATAGGCAGGTTGCAATGACATTTCATTGCAGGAATGTGCAAACCCACGACGTCTGTAGCCAAAAACTTAAAAAAGATGAACCTAACTAGAAAAAACCCCCTGGAAATAATTTTATGTGTCTAATGTCATCTTATGGTTCCTTGGCAGGGTTGCCCTCATTAAGATGTTGGAGTGGTGCAAGCGAGAGAATGAAGAATAATATTACTTCGTTGGGACCTGGGAACAATTATGGCTCTCGGGCAGTGTGGGTTACTAAAATTCTTCAAGATTCAGGGCATGAGAGCCCAGTTGAGACAACTGGAGTACTTGCTTCACATGTGGGATGTGAACGAGAAGGAATTTTGCATAGGTTTCCACACACTCACAATAGATATCGAGGATATCTATTTCCTGACAGGACTATCTCACC
>JASDQU010686389.1:56599-78503 GCA_032191745.1 Picea mariana | reverse complement strand
ACAGAATATTCGTGGTTTACAACATTAAAATTGATTCCTTATTCATTGTAGATACAGTGGAAACCTATACTAGCTTCGATGACAACACATGTGCAAAGAGTAATAATAGATTAGTGGGTAGGGTTTCTTCAAGTTTCTTCAATTTGGCATGTTTCTTTCCTTTCTCTTATGTGTCATATTTCACAACATACATGACTAAATCATTCTGAAATGTATTCCAGGTGCAAAGGCTATAGAAGTTATGTTTAGTAGCATTATGACAATGACTAATCCACTCCTCTCCCATTGCATCCAACATTATAACACTCGCTCATCCACTCCTCTCCATGGCTAATCCACTCCTCTCCTTTCCTCTCTCCCTAGCATTAGAATTTATGAAACACATAAAGTGAAAATTAAAAAGTAAGTGTTAAATGGTTAAGTTCCACTTCTTTCCATGCCAATAGATATATAAATACATGTTGTATCACTATAAAATGTAAAAAAATGAAGACATAAATGTTAAAATTATGCTTCGTGGCAATTGAAAAGTCAATCGAGTAATTTGTTAATCATGTTTAGTAAAAGTGAAATGATAAACGAATGAATTCAAAAATGCAAGGGATTTAATTTTGAAAATCTCATTCATTTAATAGGAGGTAAGACAAAGAATATTATCAAATTTTGTGATTAAAAAGATGATTAATCCATCAATTACAATAGGGGGACACCTATCAACGTAATGAAGCTCTATTATTGTGATTTAACATAATTAGTGATTATTATACTACCCATGAAATGAAATTATTAAGACATATAAATTGACACAAAATGTTGCGTGATAATTTTAGTGTTAAGAAAATTATGTTCTTCATATCGTATACCAATTTATGAAGAAGTCATTGTCATATGTTTCAAAAAAATGTATCTTTTCATTCATCAATCATGAGAAGCACCTCCATCTCCTTTCTTCTGATAAAAAACAGTTTTCCAAAGAAATAGTAAATAAAAAAGAGAGAAGAGAACATTCTTCAATCTTCATTCTCTGGAGACCTCCGCCACTCATGTTTGTCTTTTCATACTCTATTTATAATAAAAAGACTTATGATAACAAACGATCCACTTCATAACTGATACAGCTCCCTAAAATTGGACAACATTCTTTTTCTTCTATTGAGTCAATATCATACACTAAATAAGGATTTCTTGAATCAACAAGTATTCACTAATAGGTAGACATGACAAGAAGATATAACAAGGAGTCATTGATACAAATGAGTAAAATATGAGTAAGTTGAATCAAATTGTTTCAAATGCCAAAGAGGAAACATTGGCAAATCCTATTGTTAATGCATATGCAAGCATCGTGAAAAATTTAGCAGGAGTTGTTGGGGCCCAATAGAGTGACAACTCTAGCATATGTGTTCATTGAGTTGGTTGCCTATTTAGGTTTGGGATGAAAAACATAGTGGTTTGGTCTCCAAATACATAAAAATCTCTATTTTTATGAATGCCTCTCTATATTCTATAGGCTACACAAATCTATTGTCGATTAAACTACAAACTATGTAGATTCCAAATACATAAAAAAAAAAAATTTAATTTAACATTGCTTATTATTTTTAATCTATTTTTTTTTTCTTGACATATATTAGAATTTGAAAATACATACCTCTTTTATTTCTTCTATAACTTTTTTCAGATTAACCATTTTTAAAATAAATTATACATGGCACTTGAAGAGACCAAGATCTACAATATATAAAAAAATTGTTTGATAGTCTTAAGACCCTTGTAGCCTACACTAACAAAAGGTGTTGAAATTTCAAGTATATATTGACTTTCATAATTTAAAAAAAAAAAAAAAAATTATAACTTTTGAAAAAATAGACCACACTAGAACAATGACTTCTCTACAATTACATAAATTTTTTTAAAGGAAATTTCATCATTAAGGTACTCAATGCCTACACTAACAAGACATATACCTTATATTTTGCTTGAAAAATAGCATACCAACGTTAAAAATAAATCAAATTTCACATAGTTATTCACAATTTTTATGAATTCAAATGATGTATTAAAAAACTTTATTCAATTTCCTACATTTCATCTTCTCACATGTTGTAAAAGTACCTTGAATGATCCCTCCAAGTTAATATATTGTTATTTTTCCATATTTGCATCGCCACTAACCCGTCATGAGATACCATCATTAACTTGTACTCACCCCTTAATATACATGCATGCTCATTAATAACTATTCTCCCATTTGTATTATTCAAGAATAAATGAATTTATCTCACATTTTCACCCATGAATTGTTTATGCCCTCATTGGCTTTGTAATGACAAGGCTATTTTCTCATTACCAAACTCGTGAAAAGATTACGTTTGTACCTTCAGATTTGTGGACATCATGATAATTAGAGAAATCTTAATCAATAAGATGCGATAACTATCACATGATCGATCAAATGAATGGAATTGACAAAGGGACAAAACAAACACATGATGCAACTTGGCACAAAGCCAGCAACATTGCATCCACAAGAACAAGGTTCAAGCATATCTTCATTCAAACATTTTATTAATAATTTATAATCGACAATCATGCATTAAAGGAATAAAATCAAGTTAAGGATAGAGTTCATTGATGAAGCTCGTTCAAAACATTTAAGGGGTCCCCAAGTCTAAAGACTTCGGGCTAGTTGAAGCTTCGACACAATACTAACAATTTATTAATATTGATTGTATTGATAATAAAGTGTAAAGTTGAGAAATATCTCATCTCTCTCATTTGATCCTATGGTGGTTTCGTATTCTTTATTTTATTATTATTAAGTATACATGTACATATTAAGAAATAAAAAATAAAACGTGTTAACTTGATTGTGAACATGGGGTGGCTTCTTGTTCACTTAATTATAATCAAATCATAATAATGTGGTGGCTTTTTTTTCACGAATTAATTTTTAAGTTTGTATAAACAAATTAGAAAATAACATTTATTTATTTAAATTTGATGATTTCTTATTCACTAATTACTTTTAAATTTACATACACATTCATAAATTTTAAATTTTCCCCACAATAAAAAAAAATAACACTTACTGACTTTTTTTCACTTAAACAATTCTACTTCATCTTCCAAACATCGAAGTATATTCAAGAATTGAGATTCGCTAGATATGTGGATTTCCTTTTAGTCATGTACTTGTATGATGGTTCTCTCCCAAGATGAAAAATAAGGCACATCTAAATGTTATATCATATTTACACTCCAAGTAATGAAGATAATTTATACATCATCCTCCTTGTATGTTGGTTAGGTAATTAGATCCAACTTAGATTAGATTATGAACACATATAATTGACACATCATCCTTATTGTATGTTGGATAGGAAATAAGTGTCTTACTTAATTCAAAATTTGCATCCCTTTTATTTAAAAAATAATTTATACATCATCTTCCTTGTATGTTGGTTAGGTAATTAGATTCAACTTAGATTAGATTATGAAAGATTATAATTGACACATCATTTTCCTTGTATGTTGGATAGGAAATAAGTGTTTTACTTAATAAAATTGTACTTTTTAATATTTAAAATTTAATTTCATTTTATTTAAAAAAAAATCTATTTTAAAAGTGTTCACATTATTTGAATTTGTGAGGAAGTTCAAAATTTGAAAAGATAAAAAATGCAAATAATCTTGTAAAATGATGGCTTGTGTTGAAAAGATAACAAATGCAAATAATCTTGTAACATGATGGCTTGTTGGGTATATAGTGTTGTTGAGTTACATTATTCTTTTATTATTTAAGAATTATTTGTTTTGGCATTGATTTGAGACAAAGTTCCCAAAGAATTCCTATTTTTTTGTGAAGTTTTAAGTAGAACATTTGGTAAAAATTTTGGTTCTCTTCTTAATTCCTTCCTCGTCAAGGGTTTTGAAGGTCTCTTAATCATCCCAAAAACTCAAAAAACCTTTAAATGGCTTGGAACTATGTTCTCAATGGATTTTTTTGTTTTTTCAAATTATGATAAGAAAAGATGTGTTAGGGACATTTTGGATAATGCATATATTGTGTTGAAATCAAGGGAGTAGGTTAAATATTATCCAAATTGTTTCTCTTCCAAGTAATGCTCGAAACAAAAAATCTAACAAAATTTTGGGTGCTCGATGTAATTCCATGAGTCAAAGTTCGAGAAGCATACTTACTCAAATCCCAAAGGTTTTTGAGGGTCCTTGAATTGACCAAGAACATCAAAAAATCCATAAACAACTTGAATATATTCCCTCATTGGATTTTTTGTTTCATTAGATTTTGAGGAAAATAGAGGTTTCCTAGTCATTTTGCATAACCATAACCTAATACCCCCAAAAATAAAACTCTATAATTTGGTCTTTCCCAAGTATATTGCATGGTGAATCTCTTTGCAAGGAAAGCCACACTAGACGGTTGTATAATATTAATAACTATAGATAAATTGAAGAAATGAGTCTTTTGACAAGTCTTGACCAATTTTGGCATAAAGACGCTCACTTAAATATGAATCCCTCATATAAGGAACTTAGGAACCCAACCTGTACATAATTATATGGATAACTTGGGATTATTATTTAAGGATAGTGAATTCATTATTGTTAGAAAAACAATAAACCAGAATGTTGGAGAAACGAGTAAGGGAATCCCTTGCAAGGAAATTGATTTTCCTCCCAACCATCAAAGCAAGTATCCATGTTATAAATGTTTGAGAGTAGGTAGTATAATGAGATGGATTATATCTTTCCTATGGTATCGAAACAAGATCTCACTTAGTGTGGGGTGTGTGAAGGTACGTATTGTGCCCAACATGATGCTCGATGGTGTCACTCCAAATGTTGTAGATGCAATAAACAAGGTTAGAGAGGTTGGTAGTGAAATTAAACCAAGAAATAGAGTTTGTGACTGTAAGAACTGTGTGTGCCCTTGCTTCCTACAAATAAAACCTTGTATTCATAATCGATGAAGGTGGTGCTTTTCTTGGGATCTGGAAGCATGGTTCCTAGAGTATTAAAGAATGGATTTCCACTTGATATCTTGCATGTGTTAAGTGTTGAAAAACTGAAGTTTGTATTAGGGCTCTTTAATGTGGAACCAATTCCCATTCATCATCATGATCGACTCCTTTCACATGAAAGAATGCCCAGTAATCATCACATTAATCCTTTAGTGCTAGTAATTTATAAGATGAAAATAGCTCAACATCCAAATCAATATATAGGATTCATTATTCCATCATTATGATAGTTTGTTGGTCTATATAAATGCCATGAAACTACTTACAAGGATAGTGCAAGAAACTAGTTACATAATAAAAGTTGACTCGATTAGTTTGGAAACCCACGAATGATCAATTGTTATCGAGTTAGTCAACCCCAAAGATGACTTGATTTTAGAGAACAAAGTCACCATGCATGGAGCAAATTATTAGGGATTATCTCAATTAATGAAATGTTCAATCATTCTTAAAAGTAAAGAGTGACTTGTATTTTTTGTCTTGATAAGATCTAGCTCCACACTCATATTCCCTACACAACTTAAGAATATACAATTCCCCTTTATTGTACTAAGATAAAATCTACAACCCATTATAGATAAGATGTGTAAAGTTAGTTCTTAGAAATTAAGATGGAAAAGAAAATGCTTAATAAATAAAAAGAAAATTAAAAGATACCAAATATTAATTAAAACAGGGACAACTCCATAATCATTCTTAAAAATTAAACTCTTAAGCATGTATAGATTGTAACTTGATTTCTTTTTTTCCCTTTTCTTTTTTTCCCTCTAAATAGTTAATATACCCCAAATTAAAATGAATAATATTAAAAATCTCTACTCAAGTTATAGTAATTCAATATATTAACAATAAATTATATAATTAAACATAGTTTTAATATTCTCTTTTCTTTTCATAATTTCTCAATGAAAAATTGATATAATACGAGCCATAAAAAAAATTTCTAATAATCTCAAGATATCCCATGACAATGAAAATTGATCCCAATATTTGTCTCTCCCAAACAAACAAACTCACAAAACTGATTTACTAAAAATCTTTATATTAGTGTTGATATGCATTTATGGTGTTGAAAATGGAAATTGATCCCAATACCTAGTCTCTCTCAAAGAAAAAAAACACTCACAAAACTAATTTACTCAAAACTTTATATTAGTGTTGCTATGCATTTATGTTGTTGATTTTACATGAATGCCGCTCGCTTAAATAATTTTCCTTTCTTTTTTTCAACACTTCAAAGTCTATTTAGGAGCAAATTCTCCATGATGATGAATGGGTTTCTTTGAAGTTGCGTTGATATGTAATTATCCATATGAGTGAAGGATAATGCACATAATATGGGTGTTGGGTATTTCATTAGACCATCTTCTTGTATTTATTTATTAGCTTGATATAAAAACTTGTTTAATATTGGAAATTATTTATTAGCTTGATATAAAAATTTGTTTAATATTGGAAATTAACATGTGCCAATTTGTCAAAAGTATTTACTATGGGTGTTATATATTGATCATTTGATATAGTTGTAATTTTATGAATGAAGCTCATGTATCACTATTTTAAAAAATAGTGATTTTATTTGTTATATATGTCGTTCTAAAAACAAAGAAATTGACAACACTACTCATAAAACTACTCATAAAATGAAATTATTGCGACATATAAAGAACAAAAAATGTTGAGCGATAATTTTATTGTTAAGAAAAGACGAAGACTAACTTCGTCTTAGGACATGATCTATTGTTTTATTTGATAGTTGGATAGCTATGATTATTGTGCAGTAGAGAAAATATACCTCTAACTGTTTGCAAATTGAGTGACCGTAGGCAGTGGGTGCACCCCCTGAACAATATTCATTTTATCATTAGATAATAAGAAATGTAATATACTAAGTATATTACAACCACTGTAAACTCGTAATGACCACACCATGTTCGGAAGGAAGTTTTACTGATGTATTCCTCTTTTATTCTCACTTAGTGATATCCAAATATGAGATCTATCTTGGAAAATACATGTGTGCTTCTCAGTTGATCAAACAAGTCGTCTATCCTTGGAAAAGGATATCTATTCTTCATTGTTACCTTGTTCAACTGCTTGAATTCGATACAAAGTCTTAGTGTACCATCCTTATTCTTCATGAAAAAAACTTGTGCACCCCAAGGTCACACACTTGAGCGTATATACCCTTTCTTCAGAAGCTCTTCAAGTTGCATCTACAACTCCTTTAGTTCTGGCATACTCATCCTATAAGGAGTCTTGGATATAGGTGCTTCTCTTGTCATCATACTTATAGAGACATCAATATCTCTTTTCGGAGGAAATCCTAGTATCTATTTAAATACATCCTCAAACTCTTTCATCACAATGAAGTCTTCAACGCTTGGCACTTTATCCTTAGGTACCTCCTCAAAGTGTGCTCCAAATACTTGACATCCTTTCCTGTAACTTTTCTTTAATTGCAAGGATGATGTTTCTCTGATAGTCACAACTCTTGGAATGCCTTGAATTGTTCTCAAATTTTCTTTCTCATCCTGGCAAGTAAATTCTTTATGGTAACATTCCAGGACAACATGATGCCCATCCAACCAATCCATACCAATAATGAAATCATACGAACCCAAAGGTATAATATTCAAATCATACTTTATGCACAGTCCATTCATCTCCATTGGACACACCTTAACCATCTCACTAATTTTCCTTTTTGCTCCTATAGCAAACTGCACCAACCAACATTTTCTAAGATTTCTTCTAGGCAATTGGAATCTTTCCACCAACTTAGGATCTAGATAAATATGAATAGCTCTTGAGTCAACTAAAATAGGAATGGGTTGGTAATTAATATTACCTTACACCTCGATCATGTGCAAATGAAACTTAGTTTGCTTGTTAAGCAGCACTGCATAAATCTTAGGTACACTTCCACCCATGTCTTTAATTATTGCAACTTGTCGTACACGGTGTGCAGTCCTCTCTTTTTCACCTCTTTAAGGACAATCTCTAAAAATGTGATTTCAACCACAACCCCAACATTGAATAGGTTGCTTCCTTGGTCTTTGTCCCCCTGAATCATTCATTCTAGGATTCTTGAGAGTTGTCTTTTTGTGCATAGTATTTTTGAAAAATGGTGGCTTAGCTTCCTTATTCATATGTTCTACCTTACTTTTCATCTTGTCTTTCCAAGCCTTTTGGAAATTCGGTCTTCCCCTTTGCTACTCATAAAGACACTTAATGTGCCTTATGGTTTCTTCCAATGTCTTAGGGTCATCATACTATATCTTTTCACTAATAAATGATGGAAAACCACTCATGTACATTTGAATCTTCACCTGTTCATCCTTGATAAAAGGAACATATTTCAATAACTCTCAAAATATTCTTTCATACTCGTCTATCATCATACTCCCAAGCTTGAGTTTGAAGAACTCCTTCATTTTGTTTTCATAGTAGCGCTTGGTTAAATATTTCTTTTGGAAACACCGCTTGAACCCCCTCCAAGTCACAATATTCTCATCAATGTGTTTCACTTGCACATATTGATCCCATCACATCGATGACTTTCCTTTTAAATGATAGATATAAATTCTCCCTTCTGCTTGGGTAGAATAGTTATGCAGTTGGATGTATTTCCTCATACCCAACAGCCAGGTCTATGCATCTTCATCCTTATAATGCTCACCATAAAAGGTAAGAGGCTATATTTTATTCACTTATCCATGTAGATTTTTCACCCTAGTCCTTCTATTATTCTTTCTAATAGGAAATGGAATCGAGCTACTACGTGCTTTCTTGAAAGAATTATTACTAGAAATTCTTTCTTCTCTGGTTTTCTCATCATGAGACCTCAGAATTCTTGATATACTCGAACTTGTCTCCTTATCCATCTTATTTTTTATTTTTTCCAGACTCTGCATCAATTTGACATTGAAGTCATCTTGTTTCTCCTTGTCTCTCATAAGCCTTTTGTTATGATCCTTATAGCTCTGGACATCTTTTTGCAATACTTTCATGGTTTCTACCAATTTCTTGTGCTCCTCCTTGAAATATGTACCATAAACACCCAAGTCAACATACAAATCTCTGAACTCATCATCAAGATTGCAAGTCCTCCACGCATCCTCCATGGTTTTAGCATTTTTCATTGAATCTGTCCTTTTGTATCCCCTGATAATTATGAAAAATGTGCAGGCAATAAATATTTGTTAGACGATTTCATGCTACAACTACATGAGAACTTTGCACCATTTTGCTAGAATCTTTCCTTCAGATTTCTTGGATGATTTTAACACCCAAAAATCTAGTGTGCACACCCTCTCATCACTATCTTTCTGAGCATCACAAATCTATACCGCGCACCAATGGTTTTCTGTGAAAACTAAAATATAAACTGCACAACATGAATTATTAGTGCACACATCTATTCATGATAGACTTTGGCTTATACAAGTCTAGTGTTGAACCGATCACTCTGATACCATAATGTAACATCCCCAACCATCCAGGTTAGGCCATGCTACTCCATACAACACTCTGATATTACTCTGATACCATAATGTAACATCCCCAACCACTCTAGGTTGGGCCACACAACACAAACCCAACTCATGTAGCTCTAACTCAACCAAATTACACTGCACAATTTATACTCTTCACATAATTCCATGCAGTATCACTTGAAATAATTCGCTCGGCCCAAACTTGAGTCGTTCTACAAAACTTATAACATTGGAAGCAACATTCTCTTTTTAACACAACCTTAAGCAGTGGAATTAACTCAACAACTATGAACTAGAGTAATGATGAGATATCACATATGTGCGCACAACCATCATGGCGTCATGCATCAATTCTGATTCAGCTATGTGCGGAGTTTATATCCTTGAACAAACACACAAAATTATAGTCTCATGTGCACACAAGCTACTTTCCTGTGCACCCAGCCACACAATCCTCTTCTTGAAGACTCATAACCAAAAACACAAGTTTAACTTAACAAGCAAGGCTATCAACAAATAACATACTCGTGCACCACTACTAACACAAGCTATAAGTATCATATTTACATATACAAGCAATATTAAATAGAGTAAAAACAATTACTTATATGCAACTACATACAAGAATTATCTCATATCAAGCATAAAAAACTATGCATACAATAAACAAGACAAACACATAAAGAACACTTATATTTTATAAAAGTCATCAACTGTGTGCATGAATAAGATGTTCCTCTCAGCCATAAACTTTGTTTCTCATAAAATTTCAACAATAGGTCACCCCTGAGCTGGTGCTTAACTCCACCAGGGAAAAAGGGTTCCTAGTGTCAATCTAAAGTATGAAACTAACCATAATTGCTCATTCCTAAGCATTTGTTGTTGCAACTAGCCCATATTCCCTCATTCCCCACCCACTTGCCACACCCAAGGAAGTGTGCCCCATTCTCTACTCAACAGTCATTCATTTTCCCCACTTCCCTTCCCAGGTTTACCAACAATAGGCTGGAAAAGAATTCTTCGAGCCCTATGACTAATGCTCTGCGCGCTAGGGAACAAATCTAAACAAAACTCTCACCTGGAGAGTATGCTCACGAGTTTGACAACCACTTCACAAAAACCAAACTCTCACCCATAGAGACTTCTCATGGTCTTTCAACCTAAATCTTCGACAGTAGAATTATGTTTACAACCCCACAACTCCTTACAATATTCTTTGTGCATATAAGGTAATAATCAGATTTTCCATACACTCTTATTTCCCTCTGTTCACAAGATCATGCTTCATCAATTCTATTCGAATAATGGATAATATCCTCCAAAATACACTAAGGCCGAAAATATATATTGCATGCCTTCCACTTAAAACTTGTCACCTTTAGAAGTTACTTTAAGCAACTTGGTGACACGTTCCCTACCCTCAGGAACTTTGGATAAAAACACATCCACATTACACTTTTCCAAAAATATTATTAAAATATTCCCCAAGACTTATGACACCCCCCTTTTCCCTTTTTTTCTAAAGTTGTCGCCCAATCTCTTTTTGTCTGAGTCTGAATGTGCATAACGATGCAATATTATATTAATAACATAGTATAATTATATGGATAGGCACATTAGTCTATCTGCATTCAAGCTCACCATCCCCGTGATCACACAGGATCTTCGGCCTTAATACATATCCAATTATGTGTGTGTGTGTGTGTGTGTGTGTGTGTGTGTGTGTAACTTAGCTTTGCACACTTCTAGTCATTATTGTGCACTTTCCCAAGTGCGTGCAACACAGTGCAATGTGTGCCTTTACCCAGATGCGTGAAACATAAAATCTGTGCACCTTGTCTTCAATAACACTTCTCCATGCACTACTCTGATGCGAGAAACGCCAAACCCAGGTGCCAACAACTCACCAACCCAAATGTACATTTACATTTATACTTGGTTCTAATAGCTCACCAGCCTATATGTCTTATTACAAAGGGTTCTAGATTGGGGACATTACAAGCACTTGCAATGGACTTCACAATGACATCCAATGAAGTGGCCAAGGACTCTGTGCTAGGTTCTCTTATCCCCCTTAATTCATTTACAAGTGTTATCAACATGGTCAAACCCTCATCAATATGTGTGTTTATGTTGGGTGGTTGTGATGGGTTGTGGTTTTCCTTGCCTTGGTCTGCTTGTGGGTGGTTTACATTGTCTCCAGGGTCTGTTTTACAATATTTTCTACAATTTAGTAAGTGCACTTATGACGAAGGTATTACAAATAACAATTTCATTTAAGGATATTGGAAAAAAGAAAGATTAGAAACAACCCATGAATGTAGAATATGATGCAATGATGAAGAACCAAACATGGGAGCTTGTGTCGTATCCTAAATGAATAAATGTTACAGGGTTCCAAATGGGTTTATAAGAAAAAAATTAAAATGGGGCCATAGAGAAATTCAAATAAAAAATGACTACTATTCAAATAATTATTTATCTTTCTTCAAGTATTAGTTGGAATATTCATCAAATATATGTTAAGAATACATTGTTTATTGGGAATATCCATGAATAAATATATATGGACCAATCCCTTGGTTTAGTGAATAAAAAACATCCACACTTTTTTTACATGTTGAAGACAATCTAATTTTTCATGCTAGCATAAAAAATCAGGCATACCTGGCTTGATTTGGTGGCAAGATCATGTGTTTTGCTCCTCTTCTACTCCTCTTCACTTGCTCAATCAAAGAAAAACATAAGGCGTAATGTGCAAATGGACAGAAATCACGTCCACGGTCCCTTAAAACAGGGCACAATAGGAACACGTGTGCGTTCTTAAGAACATGCACGTGTTCCTCCCAATGTGTCTATATTGTACGCTGATTGCAGGTTTGGGATTTTTTGACGTTCATACTCACAGTCTTGCAACTTTTTCGTCCACCAACTTTATGCACTCACCTTAAAGTGTTATTGAAATGGAAAGGAACCTACTTAGAATTCCACGAATAAGCATATTGATGTAAAATATTACTTTGGGGGAGAAATGGATGAAGTAGATGTGAACTTTACAAAGTGAAAATTAGATAACCATAAGGTAATGAATGGAGATAATTTTGTCTTTGTGTAGAGACATTGACACTTATTCAAAGTGATTACCAAGTAACTTGTTTTAAAGGATAATTTTTTAATGTTCAAATTACATGTGAATTCCATGCTTTAATATCGATCTGTCATGTAATAATTGCGATATTTAATAATGTCAGTCGAATCCAAAATTTTGACCTTCTAATATGCAAGTAATGTTTTTTAATTATAGTGGACAATTAATTATAAATTTTCTTAGATTTTCTTATTTAGTGGAAAAACATAGTGGACAATTAATTATATTTTTTCTCAGATTTTATTTGGCTTTGCCTCATGTCAAATACTTGGCTTTGCCTCATGTCAAATACTTGCGTCCTCTCCTCATGTGGCCCGGTGTCATCATTTCCCTCGTGAATATTATTCACTCTCCACGTGAATATTATTCACCCTACACCATCTTATACGACCTTCGACTTGCACCCAACCACGCACGCACGCATCCACTTCAATTTGCACCCAGTCACCCATGCACGCATGCACCCAGAGGGCTATAAGTAGGAGCTGCTCCACACATTGGTAAGCAACGATAACATTTGATATTTTCTAACAAGACTTTGATTAGAGATTATAGAGAGAGTTTATGTAGTGAGCATCCATGTCGTCCAACTCAGTCGCATTGTTGGTGGCACTAGTGATCGTGGTCATGGGAAGCATTGCAGAAGCCGTGGATACCAAGTTCGTGTCATTTGCATGTAACACGGAGAAGATCCCGTGGGGAAACCCATTCTACAAAAATCTTAAAGAGATGCTCGAAGATCTGAGTTAAAATACCGCCTTCAGCGGTTACGACTACAAGACATCTTGTTCAGGAAGTGGAGGTGCACCCACTGCCTACAGCATTTGTGACAATGCCATCGGTGCTCGAGTTCAACTCACTGACTGTTATATGCAGTACGAACAACGTAGCTTTTAGTAGTTTTGCTAAATAGTGTGTGTATATATATCTGTAGTGCTGCGCAATACCCGCGTACATACATTCATGTATGAAATAAAACAATAGTGCGCTCTTCATGATGTGCTAATGATATTGTCACTACTACAACGATAGCGCAACATTTTCTAGTCCTCTATAGAAAGTTGTTTTGTTTTAGCGAAGTGTTTTCCTCTAGCGAACCATGTTTCCAATTGAAGATTTACTTACTTTTATATATATAATTGTTTATTTCGATAAATATTTTGAAAGATAAAAGAATAATTGAAAAAAATCACATTAATAAAAAATGAAAATAATCCTTATTATATAGAAAGAGAGTGTTTCATTCTAGAAATGAATAAAAAGTACATATTTATGTCCTTAGCCTGGACTTTGGCTAACCTCGACTAACCCCAGTCAATACTGATCAACCCTGATTAAGTCCTACCCCCCCTTATCTAATAGATATGATCTCAGTTTATCTAAGTGAAGAGTTAGCCTTTATGGGAAGGTCAATCCTTTGACCCCTCAACACACACCTGTAGTACCTGAACCCAGAACTTCATTTACAAAGGCATTATTACGACATACTTTGACCTTTCATCATTTTGGATCTACATAAGCCAAAGCCCATAGCACTGGTGACATCTCCGACATAAATGCGAGCACCAATAGAACTATATTCATACAATAGGGTTCTTTCCTCCATACAGTTAGGTATATCCTTTCTGTATTTGCAATGTTGGAAACCTAATCCACTTAGGGTTATGGTATTCCTCACTTGACGAACTGTGAAAGGTCAAGTGACAGTAATGATCATCAAGAGTCCAAGAGACCTTGGAAGATACCTTGAAAAGGTCATGAGAGGACTAACTACATTAGCTTGATGGGTGGGGCAATGTAGTGTTCCAGATTTAAAAGAGTATGAACATAAATGTTTTAGCTAGAAATGGCAGAACACAATGATATAACTAGAACAATACCAGAATAACACCAGAAAGAGCACCATGATTAATGATAGGAATGTTCACTTTCCTTTTCGAGGGGGAAACCTCCAACAAAGAAGAATCCAAGACAAAACTTGTCATACCCTCTACTCCTATTTATACTAAATATGTCTATCCAAAAGAACAATCTAGAGGAAGATCCTTCTAGAAGCAAAAGCTTCTATTAGGTCTTCCTACGTTTGACTTATTGTTCCTTATTGCTAGGCCTTATTAATATTGGTATTTATTACATGGAAATATATTATTCTACCTATGTGATGGGTTAGGGAGGTTAGGTCCCTAACATGTCCTCCCCCTTAAAAACAACCTTGTCCTCAAGGCTTGAGATGAAGAAATTGTTACAGAATGGTAGCTGGTTCCCAAGTGGCATCTGATGGAATTGTATCTTTACACTGGACAAACACTTCCTTGATGGTGCACCGATGCATACGACGCTCATGCTGGTCCAAATTTTTTTGTAGTTGTAACTAGATGAAGCCTTCTTCTTCCAACTCAAGAAGGTTGGTTTGAGTTTGGAACTTACTTCCAATCACCTTCTTTAAGCAAGAGACATGAAAAGTAGGATGGAGCTTTGAATGACTCGGCAAATATAACTGATAGGCCACCTGTCACACAAACTTGAGAATGGTATAAGGACCATAAAATTTGGGCACCAGTTTCTGAAAATAATCATCCTTGAGAGAATTTTTCTTATTAGGTTTCATTCGAGGAAACACCTATTCTCCTTCGACAAATTGACGTTCAGAGCGACCTTGATCTAGCTGTTTCTTCATGCGATTATGGGCCATGACCAGATTCTCTTTGAGGGTATGGAGAATAGCCTCTCGAACTGTAATTGTTTGGTCAACCATCGGGACCTTCGATACACCTGGAACGTATGAGAGAACCAAAGGCTTTTAGTAGTTTTTCTAAACAATGCACGTAGTGTTGCGCAATACCCACATCCATATATCCATGTATGAAATAAAACAATAGTGCGATCTTAATGATGTGTTGAGGCTATTGTCACTACTACAACTATAGCGCACCATTTTTTAGTCCTCTATATAAAGTTGTTTTGTTTTAGCGAAGTGTTTTCCTTAAACGAACCATGTTTCGAATTAAAGATTTACTTACTTTTATATATAATTGTTTATTTTGATAAATATTTATTTAAATATTTTGAAAAATAAAAAATTAATTGAAAAAAATCACATTAATAAAAAATGAAAATAGTCTTTACTATATAAAAAGTGAGTATTTCATTCACACCTTAAAAAAGGTCGTCAGAGGACTAACTACATTAGCTTGATGGATGGGGCAAGTTGCAAGCTATATCTTAGTCATGCATTCATTGCCTAAACGATGTATCTAACTCTTATAAAAAAGTATAAGGAAGAGATACACCTAGCATATGTTCATTGCATAAACCATGCACCTAACCCTTATAAGAAAGAGATACACCTAGAGATACACCTAACATATGGATATAATTTATTTAATATGTAAGTGACATAACTAATACATACATAAGCAATGCACACCTAAATGATGTACCCATAGTTGAATAATACCCCATGCACACCTAAATGATGTACCTAGAGTTGAATAATACCCTACCATGCTCATTAATATTAACGATTTTAAAATTACTTGAAAGTTTAACAATATATTGCTTTGTAATAAAGGGGGCAAAAGGGTATTTTAGTATTCCTATGATATATGTATGGGGGAGTGTATTTTAATTTGCATACGAATATGATATACAAAAGAAACACATGTTCATTCTATGCACATATTTAGTAAGTAGAATCATGTTGGTTTTGAAGGTACAAGGAGGAATTACGAGGATTATTGAGTTAAATGTAGACAATATATTAGAACTAACATATTATGGTTATAAATAAAATAAAAGGGGTAGGAAAATCTCACAAACAAAATGGATACTTAGGAAGTCATGTGAAAATAAGGGTTTTTATAATTGGAAAGGTGTTTTATTAGGAGGATAAAAAAATAAAATTGAGAGATAGAAAATGAATTATAGGTATTCATTAATATGTCATGAAAAATGTTTTATGTCATATGTTTACTAAGTGAACCTTCCATAGATGAATTTAACCTAGACACATAAATAATGCAACTAATACATGTACACAACCAACAAACATAAAAATATATGATACACCTAATCCACACACATAAATGAAACAACATAAGAAACACACTTTAAACCCACATACCTACATACACAATTCACTCACACTTAGGAAATACATTCACACACAAAAGTAATGAACTCTGAACATTTACAATGAATTAAGAATAAAAGTAATAGATAATTAGGTTAGGGGATGTTTGTTCCTCATTAACTTTGACTTTCATTATCTTCTAGATGTTTTATAGTCTTTCTATAATAATTTATTATCTAATAAAATATCGTTGTTGAAGATATAAAGATCATTATATTTCTTACAATTGCAACTCATATTCTATTTTGGAATGTTAAGAAATCCGAAGGTATCCAAATTTTTGGCTTATTACTCAATAGAATAATATTGTAATATTATATTGCAAGTATTTCTTTATAATATTTCCATGTGTCTCACTTTTCTAATACACTCATATGTGTTTCTTATATACTAATCACTTTGGCATTTTTTTGTATTGTTTTCCTTGAAAATAGTATGTAGCATTGATTCTTTCAAGATTAATCTTATTTATCTGCTTAGCATACTAATAATCAATTATCTTTAAATCAAAACCATTGATGTTTAGTATGTTTTTTTTCATACATTAATTACTTTGGCACTTTCTTGTTTTTGTATTGTTTCCTAGAAAAGAGTATGTAGCATGATTCTTTCTAGATTTATTTTATTTATATGCTTAGTATATTAATAACCAATTATCTTTAAATCATAACAAATGATTAAGTATAAGGAATATTTCAACTACCATGTTTATCTTCATAGTGTTAACTCCTCTTGTGTCTTTGAATTTATTAATGAACGAGTGATGAATGATCTCTTGACATAGGGTGAAAATTAATTTGCATGGTGACATTCGAAGTCATATCCTTCACCACTTCAATAATGTTTTTATTTAATATCTTTGCATGCCATCATCTTGACACATCGATGAGTCTATGGGTTTTAAAATTTATTGAGGGTTTATTATTTAATTTGGTATGACTTAATTACTAACTCATTTTTATCATTTTTATGTGTTTTCCTCTAGTGCCCTAGCAATATGCCAAGTATCTCGTGCACGTATCCTTGGGATTAAACAAAAACTAAATCCACATGCATCTATAGAATCGAAAGGGTTGTTGATCATTGATGAAGAAAAGTTATGAACTCTTGGATCTATTGGACATACACTTTGAAGTTAAATCATGTGCAATTTTACACCCAAAGATGTTATTAGTTGTTGATCAAGAAAACATTGGAGGGCTTGGATCTTTTGGAACAAAATGCCAATGTTTAAAATCACGCAAGTATAAGTCCATAAAGTTCATACATGGGACATATGGATATCACTATTATTCTTACAGCTATCTATGTTGTATATGGAATCGCTCTACTAGTTAGCCTATGTGGATATACAATATTAATCCCTACTATCGTTCAATCCATGGTGCAACTACTTGGTCATGGAAGAAGAATGTCTTCTTATATGGAATCCTCATCACATTTTGTTGAATGGTGTTGTCATTGATGTCAAAGTCAGTCATTGGTAATCAACATGAAAAAGCCTATGGGTTTTCTTGAAGGAGTCTCGAAAGTGGTCCCCTTATAGCATAGCTTTAAGCATGGCCCTTAGGGGAAGACACTTTGAATAATACCTAAAAACAAGTGAATAATCTCTTAAATTCAAGTTAAGAAGACTACATATGTCTAAGATAAATATTGCAAGATGGAGATTGTTCAAAGTATTATTTGTAGTCAATTTCGATACCTTATATTTGAGGTAATTTTAACCCTATATAAATAACTCAAATGGAATCACAAGTTATATGTTTAGAAGGTGTATTATGAGACCTTTCCAATGGTATAAGGAAGTTCGTATAACTCCCTAGGAATGAGGAGATATGAATTTTTTCGTTTGACAACTGAGTTAGAAAACTGAGGATAGTTCAATCGGGTCACCCGTGAAACTCAAAATAGGTACATAACTACTATGAATACAGTATGGTTTTTTTCATTTTTAGTGTATCCAAGCTTGTTATATCTTAGCACAAATTTGGTAGTGAAGGTAATAGGAGGATAATGAGATCTTATGAAAGATATTTTCTAGTCTAATGGTTATGTTTCAATCATTGCTATGGGTTCGCTATAGTATTAAAGGTTGATCCTTTGCAAAGGTTTATATGTCATTGTTGGGGTTTATGTGTGGACCCATGTGGACTTAGGATTTCTATGTGGACCCAGTTGGATGATAATTATGTATCAATGATAGTGACCAAGATAGTGATAGTGACCAAGACAATGACAATGACATTGACAATGATAGTTACAAGTTGATTATTTTATATACATATTTGAGGGTGGAAGGAAGGGGAAAGGAAAGGGGTTTGAAGCCTCCTTCCAGTTGGAGCTGTAGAATCTAGGGATTTGTAGTTTCCTTTAGGTTGGAGCCTGTAAATTAGGGGGTTGAAGCCTCCTTCCCATTGGAGATGGAGAATCCTAGAATTTGTAGCTTCCTTGTAATCTTTTTATTATATAAGAAATAAATTATGTGGATTTCCACAAAAATCTCTTGTGCACTATGTATTTGTTCTGCTTCTCTTTATTTTATATTGGGATGCATTTATTTGTCTGAAAAGTTAAAGTTTTAAAAGGTGCTAAATTGTACTTGATATTGATTCACCCCACCTCTTAGTATCAACAATTGGAATCAGATTCGGTTACCTTCAGAACACTCTAATCACTGGAAGGAATATCGTGAGAAAAAATGGAAAGCCACATTCAAAATGGGATTCCACTATTTGATGGAAACAACTATGCATACTCGCAACAAAATGCAAACTTACTTGACAACTTCAAGAGTGGATATCTAGATCTCAATTGTAAATGGCTATAAAGCTCCAAAAAATACTAGGCATGTTATCATTCAATGGCTATAATTAAAAGGCTAGGCATGTTATCATAATTGGATTGACACCAACTGTTTCTAGCAAGGTGATGGCTTGCAACACAACCAAAGAGGTTTGGGATAAACTTCAAAATATTTATGAAGGCGATCCTAAATTCAAGTAGGTCAATATTCAATGACACAGAGCACAGTTTGAAAACTTGAAAAGGAAGATATCACAACCTATTTACTCAAAGTAGATTAATTTGTCAATTACATCAGAGGATTAGGCTAAGAATTCAAAGAATCCTTGGTTGTACAGAATGTGTTGAGATCACTTCCTTTGAGATATTATGCCAAGGTGTCGACCATTGAATAAAATAGGGATTTGACCAAAATGAAAATGGATGAACTACATGGGACCCTCACAACATATGAAATGAGAACAGATACAGAAAATTGATAGCCAAACAAAGAAGAATATTTTAAATCCATGAAGAAAATAAAGAACAAAGAACACAGGGTAGAAGAAATACTAAGTGATGGATTAGATGAAGAAGAAGCATATTTTGTAAGGAGGCTCAAAAGGGAAATTGAAAAATACAAAGGTATGTTATCCTTTAAATGCTTCAATTGTGGTAGAGTAGGAAACTATGATAATAAATGTCCTTTTGAAGAAAAAAAGAGTTTCCACAATAAAAAGAGTCTCTAGTCCAAGGAGGACAACGGTTATTCAGATGAAAACGATCAAGAAGAAAGGGAAGTTAGGGAAGTTCTCTTCATAACTAAAGAAAATCAGAATAATGACCACAAAAATTATGAAACAAATGAAATTAATTTTGAAGAAGAGTCTAATGAAGAGACAAAAGAAATAAACATAGAATTTTTCTAGGGAAGAAAAGACATCACAGAAAGTGAATAGGAAGAAAAAGAGATCCTTGAAAAATTGAAGCATGTTGAAGAAGAAAATATCAAGCTTAGAAACAAAAATAGAGAGTTAAAATATGAATTGAAAACTTGTGAAAAAGAGAATCATGAGATTGAAAAAGAAATTGAAAGATTGAAGGAGCAGTTAGATAAATCCAAGAAGACTGAAGATTATAAGAAATTGAAAATAGAATTGGATCATACAACAAAAGAGATAATGTTGACAACGGAAAAGTTGAATTACTACAAGAAATTTGAAGGAAGTATTTAAAAGTTAGAGGAAATTCCTAGCAAACAGAGATCACCTATGGATAAGACAAGACTTGGATATGAAAATAGTTTGAAGACAAAAAACACAGATAAAACAAACAAGGAAGATGAAGGAAATTAAAGAAACTATGCAAATGACTTAAGAAGTGGAATCAACAAACAAAAGGGATTTGAAGAACACCGGGAAAATAACACCTCCAAATGGAACAAAAGATCATAAATTAGAAGGGGTGAGACACCAAGAAGGTCCTTTTCTACCAGGTACGAGGATATTTTTCTTGGTCATTTTTATGCTTGCAGAAACTTTGGACATAAAGCAATTCACTGTAAAATCAATATAAGAAACAACTATATGAGAAACATAAATGATTATGGATATCCAAAGGACAATCATGTAAACAATAGATTAGGAAATGCTCATGGATTTGTAAACAAAATTACAATCAATTTGATCCATTGATGGATCAGAACATTGTATGCTACAAATACAATACTCTTGGTCACAAAGAATGATATTGTAGAGATATGAAACAAGATGTTCTTATCATAAAACCAACTACAATATGGTAAAGGAAAGAGAATCCAAACAAGGAAGATTGTCGATTAGCACTGCTTGTTGAAAATAAAGAATATGAATGGTACATAGATAGTGGGTGATCAACACAAATGAATGAAGAACAAAACAAATTCAACAGCTTAAAGAAAAGAAAAAGTGGTAGTGTTTCATTTGGAAATGACTCATTGTTAAAATACTTGGAAAAGGTGTATTGAGCCTTGGAAGTGAAATGTAAAAGAAACAAATGTATTAATCATTGAATATTTGAAGCATAATCTCCTTAGTGTCAATAAAATATGTGATCAGGGATACAATATTAAGTTTTATCTCCGAAGATTTGAAATTAGACTATAAGACTCAGGGAGATTGGTGAAGTCACACAAAATATCTCCAAGGACTATAACAAGGAAGGAAAGGATAAGAAGACAGAACAAGAAGGTGCAGTACTATTGAGTGCCATGAGTTCAGGGGAAAATCCCCAAAGAGAAGAGTTACCCTTTTCCATT
>JASDQU010686389.1:45216-56549 GCA_032191745.1 Picea mariana | reverse complement strand
TAACGATTTTAAAATTACTTGAAAGTTTAACAATATATTGCTTTGTAATAAAGGGGGCAAAAGGGTATTTTAGTATTCCTATGATATATGTATGGGGGAGTGTATTTTAATTTGCATATGGATATGATATAGAAAAGAAACACATATTCATTCTATGCACATATTTAGTAAGTAGAATCATGTTGGTTTTGAAGGTACAAGGAGGAATTACGAGGATTATTGAGTTAAATGTAGACAATATATTAGAACTAACATATTATGGTTATAAATAAAATAAAAGGGGTAGGAAAATCTCACAAACGAAATGGATACTTAGGAAGTCATGTGAAAATAAGGGTTTTTATAATTGGAAAGGTGTTTTATTAGAAGGATAAAAAAATAAAATTGAGAGATAGAAAAGGAATTATAGGTATTCATTAATATGTCATGAAAAATGTTTTATGTCATATATTTATTAAGTGAACCTCCCATAGATGAATTTAACCTAAGCACATAAATAATGCAAATAATACATGCACACAACCAACAAACATAAAGATATATGATACACCTAATCCACACACATAAATGAAACAACATAAGAAACACACTTTAAACCCACATACCTACATACACAATTCACTCACACTTAGGAAATACATTCACACACAAAAGTGATGAACTCTGAACATTTACACATGAATTAAGAATGAAAGTAATAGATAATTAGGTCAGGGGATGTTTGTTCCTCATTAACTTTGACTTTCATTATCTTCTAGATGTTTTATAGTCTTTCTATAATAATTTATTATCTAATAAAATATCGTTGTTGAAGATATAAAGATCACTATATTTCTTACAATTGCAATTCATATTCTATTTTGGAATGTTAAGAAATCCGAAGGTATCTAAATTTTTGGCTTATTACTCAAGAGAATAATATTGTAATATTATATTGCAAGTATTTCTTTATAATATTTCCATGTGTCTCACTTTTCTAATACACTCATATGTGTTTCTTATATACTAATCACTTTGGCATTTTCTTGTATTGTTTGCCTTGAAAATAGTATGTAGCATTGATTCTTTCAAGATTAATCTTATTTATATGCTTAGCATACTAATAATCAATTATCTTTAAATCAAAACCATTGATGTTTAGTATGTTTTTTTTCATATATTAATTACTTTGGTACTTTCTTGTTTTTGTATTGTTTCCTAGAAAAGAGTATGTAGCATGATTTTTTCTAGATTTATTTTATTTATATGCTTAGTATATTATTAACCAATTATCTTTAAATCACAACAAATGATTAAGTATAAGGAATATTTCAACTACCATGTTTATCTTCATAGTGTTCATTTCATTGGTTTTAGATAACTCATTTTTAGACATTATGGTGGATAATAAACATTATATTATTATTAACTCCTCTTGTGTCTTTGAATTTATTAATGAACGAGTGATGAATGATCTCTTGACATAGGGTGAAAATTAATTTGCATGGCGATATTGGAAGTCATATCCTTTACCACTTCAATAATGTTTTTATTTAATATCTTTGCATGCCATCATCTTGACACATCGATGAGTCTATGGGTTTTAAAATTTATTGAGGGTTTATTATTTAATTTGGTATGACTTAATTACTAACTCATTTTTATCATTTTTATGTGTTTTCCTCTAGTGCCCTAGCATTATGCCAAGTATCTCGTGCACGTATCCTTGGGATTAAACAAACACTAAATCCACATGCATCTATAGAATCGAAAGGGTTATTGATCATTGATGAAGAAAAGTTATGAACTCTTGGATCTATTGGACATACACTTTGAAGTTAAATCATGTGCAATTTTACACCCAAAGATGTTATTAGTTGTTGATCAAGAAAACTTTGGGGGGCTTGGATCTTTTGGAACAAAATGCCAATGTTTAAAATCACGCAAGTATAAGTTCATAAAGTTCATACATGGGACATATGGACATCACCATTATTCTTACAACTATCTATGTTGTATATGGAATCGCTCTACTAGTTAGCCTATGTGGATATACAATATTAATCCCTACTATCATTCAATCCATGGTGTAACTACTTGGTCATGGAAGAAGAATGTCTTCTTATGTGGAATCCTCATCACATTTTGTTGAATGGTGTTGTCATTGATGTCAAATTCAGTCATTGGTGATCAACATGAAAAAGCCTATGGGTTTTCTTGAAGGAGTCTCGAAAGTGGTCCCCTTATAGCATAGATTTAAGCATGGCCCTTAGGGGAAGACACTTTGAATAATCCCTAAAAACAAGTGAATAATCTCTTAAATTCAAGTGAAGAAGACTACATATGTCTAAGATAAATATTGCAAGATGGAGATTGTTCAAAGTATTATTTGTGGTCAATTTGGATACCTTATATTTGAGGTAATTTTAACCCTATATAAATAACTCAAATGGAATCACGAGTTATATGTTTAGAAGGTGTATTATGATACCTTTCCAATGGTATATGGAAGTTCGTATAACTCCCTAGGAATGAGGAGATATGAATTTTTTCATTCGACAATTGAGTTAGAAAACTGAGGATAGTTCAATCGGGTCACCCGTGAAACTAAAAATAGGTACATAACTACTATGAATACAGTATGGGTTTTTTCATTTTTAGTGTATCCAAGCTTGTTATATCTTAGCACAAGTTTGGTAGTGAAGGTAATAGGAGGATAATGAGATCTTATGAAAGATATTTTCTAGTCTAATGGTTATGTTTCAATCATTGCTATAGGTTCGCTATAGTATTAAAGGTTGATCCTTTGCAAAGGTTTATATGTCATTGTTGGGGTTTATGTGTGGACCCATGTGGACTTAGGATTTCTATGTGGACCCAGTTGGATGATAATTATGTATGAATGATAGTGACCAAGATAGTGATAGTGACCAAGACAATGACAGTGATATTGACAATGATAGTTACAAGTTGATTATTTTATATACATATTTGAGGGTGGAAGGAAGGGGAAAGGAAAGGGGTTTGAAGCCTCCTTCCAGTTGGAGCTGTAGAATCTAGGGATTTGTAGTTTCCTTCAGGTTGGACCCTGTAAATTAGGGGTTTGAAGCCTCCTTCCCATTAGATATGGAGAATCCTAGAATTTGTAGCTTCCTTGTAATCTTTTTATTATATAAGAAATGAATTATGTGGATTTCCAAAAAAATCTCTTGTGCACTATGTATTTGTTATGCTTCTCTTTATTTTATATTGGGATGCATTTATTTGATTGAAAAGTTAAAGTTTTAAAAGGTGCTAAATTGTACTTGATATTGATTCACCCCACCTCTTAGTATCAACAATTGGAATCAGATCCGGTTACCTTCAAAACACTCTAATCACTGGAAGGAATATCATGAGAAAAAATGGAAAGCCACATTCAAAATGGGATTCCACTATTTGATGGAAACAACTATGCATACTCGCAACAAAATGCAAACTTACTTGACAACTTCAAGAGTGGATATCTAGCTCTCAATTGTAAATGGCTATAAAGCTCCAAAAAATACTAGGCATGTTATCATTCAATGGCTATAATTCAAAGGCTAGGCATGTTATCATAATTGGACTGACACCAACTATTTCTAGCAAGGTGATGGCTTGCAACACAACCAAAGAGGTTTGGGATAAACTTCAAAATATTTATGAAGGCCATCCTAAATTCAAGTAGGTCAATATTCAATGACACAGAGCATAGTTTGAAAACTTGAAAAGGAAGATATCGCAACCTATTTACTCAAAGTAGATTAATTTGTCACTTACATCAGAGGATTAGGCTAAGAATTCAAAGAATCCTTGGTTGTACAGAATGTGTTGAGATCACTTCCTTTGAGATATTATGCCAAGGTGTCGACCATTGAATAAAATAAGGATTTGACCAAAATGAAAATGGATGAACTACATGGGACCCTCACAACATATGAAATGAGAACAGATACAGAAAATTGATAGCCAAACAAAGAAGAATATTTTAAATCCACGAAGAAAATAAAGAGCAAAGAACACATGGTAGAAGAAATACCAAGTGATGGATCAGATGAAGAAGAAGCATATTTCGTAAGGAGGCTCAAAAGGGGAACTGGAAAATAGAAAGGTATGTTATCCTTTAAATGCTTCAATTGTGGTAGAGTAGGAAACTATGCTAATAAATGTCCTTTTGAAGAAAAGAAAAGTTTCCACAATAAAAAGAGTCTCTAATCCAAGGAGGACAACGGTTCTTCAGATGAAAATGATCAGGAAGAAAGGGAGGTTAGGGAAGTTCTCTTCATAACTAAAGAAAATCATAATAATGACCACAAAAATTATGAAACAAATGAAATTAATTTTGAAGAAGAGTCTGATGAAGAGACAAAAGAAATAAACATAGAATGTTTCTGGGGAAGAAAAGACATCACAGAAAGTGAATAAGAAGAAAAAGAGATTCTTGAAAAATTGAAGCATGTTGAAGAAGAAAATATCAAGATTAGAAACAAAAATAGAGAGTTAAAATATGAATTGAAAACTTGTGAAAAAAAGAATCATGAGATTGAAAAGGAAATTGAAAGATTGAAGGAGCAGTTAGATAAATCCAAGAAGACTAAAGATTATAAGAAATTGAAAATAGAATTGGATCATACAACAAAAGAGCTAATGTTGACAATGGAAAAGTTGAATTACTACAAGAAATTTGAAGGAAGTATTTAAAAGTTAGAGGAAATTCCTAGCAAACAAAGATCACCTATGGATAAGACAAGACTTGGATATGAAAATAGTTTGAAGACAAAAAACACAAATAAAACAAACAAGGAAGATGAAGGAAATTAAAGAAACTATGCAAATGACTTAAGAAGTGGAATCAACAAACAAAAGGGATTTGAAGAACACCAGGAAAATGACACCTCCAAATGGAACAAAAGATCATAAATTAGAAGGGGTGAGACACCAAGAAGGTCCTTTTCTACCAGGTATGAGGATATTTTTCTTGGTCATTTTTATGCTTGCAGAAACTTTGGACATAAAGCAATTCATTGTAAAATCAATATAAGAAACAACTATATGAGAAACATAAATGATTATGGATATCCAAAGGAAATCATGTAAACAATAGATTAGGAAATGCTCATGGACTTGTAAACAAAATTACAATCAATTTGATCCATTGATGGATCAGAACATTGTATGCTACAAATACAATACTCTTGGTCACAAAGAATGATATTGTAGAGATATGAAACAATATGTTCTTATCATAAAACCAACTACAATATGGGAAAGGAAAGAGAATCCAAACAAGGAAGATTTTCGATTAGCACTGCTTGTTGAAAATAAAGAATATGAATGGTACATAGATAGTGGGTGATCAACACAAATGAATGACGACCAAAACAAATTCAACAGCTTAAAGAAAAGAAAAAGTGGTAGTGTTTCATTTGGAAATGACTCATTGTTAAAATACTTGGAAAAGGTGTATTGAGCCTTGGAAGTGAAATGTAAAAGAAACAAATGTATTACTCATTGAATATTTGAAGCATAATCTCCTTAGTGTCAATAAAATATGTGATGAGGGATACAATATTAAGTTTTATCTTTGAAGATTTGAAATTAGACTATAAGACTCAGGGAGATTGGTGAAGTCACACAAAATATCTCCAAGGACTATAACAAGGAAGGAAAGGATAAGAAGACAGAACAAGAAGGTGCAGTACTATTGAGTGCCATGAGTTCAGGGGAAAATCCCCAAAGAGAAGAGTTACCCTTTTCCATTGATGTCAAAGAGGGAGAAAAAGATGAGGAGCATGATGATAGGGGGAGTATGAGTGTTTCAATCAATGACAAAGGGGGAGATCATTGAATGGTGTTCTCATTGATGTCAAAGTCAGTCATCGGTGATCATCATGAAGAAGCCTATGGATTTACTTGAAGGAGTCTTCAAAGTGGTCCCATTATGGCATAGCTTTAAGCATATCCATCACAGGATGAAACTTTGAATAAGCCATAAAACCAAGTGAACAATCCCCTAAATTCAAGTGAATAATACTACAAATGTCCAATATAAAGATTGCAAGATGGAGATTGTTGAAAGTATTATTTGTGGTCAATTTGGATACCCTATATTTGAGGGAATTTTTTCCATACATAAATAACTCAAATGGAAGCACATGTTATATGGTTGGAAATATTATTTTGATACCTTTACAACGGTATATGGATGTCCCTCTAACTCCCTAGGAATGAAGAGAGATGGATTTTTCCATTCGACAACCCAACCAAAAAATTGAAGATAGTTCAGCCAAGTTGGCCCAAAAAATAAAAATAGGGACAAAAATAGTATAAATACATGATGTATTTTCACATGTTTAGTGTATCCAAGCTTGTGTTATCTTAGCACAAGTTCAGTAGAAAATTTACTAAGAGGATAAGGAGATATTATAAAGGATATTTTCTAGTCTTATGGTGATGTTTTGATCATTTCTATGGGTTCGCTATAGTATGAAAGGTTGATTCTTTGCACAGGTTTCTATGTGATTGTTAGGGTTTATGTGTGGACTCATGTGGGCCTAGTATTTCTATGTGGACCCAGTTTCTGTGTTGACCTAGTTGGATGATAATGGTTTATGAATGATATTGATTGAGACACTGAAAATGATTGAGACAGTGACAAGTTGATTATTTTATATACATATTATAGGGTGGAAGGAAGAGGGGAGGAAAAGGGTTTGATGCTTTCTTCTAGTTGGAGAATCTAGGGATTTGTAGCTTCCTTCAGGTTGGAGGCTCTAAATTAGGGGGTTGAAGCCTCCTTCCAGTTGGATATGGATAATCTTGGAATTTGTAGCTTCCTATGAATGTAATATTGTTATTATATATGAAAGGTATTCTATGGATTTCCACGTAAATTTGTTGTGCATTATGTATTTATTCATCTAATGTTTATTATATATTGGAATGCATGTACTTGATACTGATTCACCCCCCTCTCAGTATCCATTTTTCCCTAACTAAATCATAGAAAGAACTGAATTGTATAATAGGGGGTTCATTGTTTCGTAGTAGGGAGGTGATGCAAATGGTAGTCTCGAAGTGGCTATGAGATGTTAACTAATTGATATATGACCAAAAAGAATGGTCCAACTAAGGATATCAAAATGAAGATATGCCTCTCACTCCTTCGACCTTTCAAGGATGCTATCTACAGGCATCATGCAATCCAAATGACGATAACCAAGACTTTCACGCTCATATCATGTTTTTATCATGGTAAAAGGAGTCAAAACTAAATAAAGTCTCTAGAGCATGCCAGATGGGTTTACTAAGTTCAAAACTCATTTCAATTTCTTCTACACTCTGATCAACGATAGGCCATATCTTCTAATGTAACTTCAGACAATGATCGATAGGCCATATCTTCTAATGTAACTTCAGACAATGATGAAGCATGCAACACTCACTATATCTGCATTGGATTTAAAAATGTCGGAAAGGAAAACCATTTGGAAGAAGTTCCCATTATGTCTCTGAATGAATTATTCAAATCGGGGTTTATCAAAAGATGTCATTGATGCTATTCAATTCAGTAAAGGAAATTTACATTTGATATCAGTATCAAAGAACAAAGAACTTGAGGAATCTTCTCTGTGTCATAAAAAGGACTACGATGTGGAAATATGCACGTTGATTCAAAACCAACTTGAAGTAATTATAGAAAATGAAGAGGATGGATCTGGATTCATCTCGTAGAGCTATTTCACATATTGAAATAAAGATAAATATGGAAATCATATAAGCAAAAACATGTTCGAGAACCTTCAAGAAAAAGCACCTGTAAGAATTACTTTGTTAGAAGGATGCTTATGTTGGTGATCCTACCAAAACCAATGTGGACATTCTAGATTCTGTGGGGAAGAAATTGAGTTTTGTTAAAGAACTGGATGGAATCAGTTGTTGGATTCCTTGGAAATTTAGGTTAACCAAATCTTTTTGAAATGTTCACTGAACTTTCATTCATTTGTTAAGATGTGGGAAAGGGATCCAATAATTTATTACAATGCTATAAAATGGATTTTGACAATCCTTATGAAAATAATGAAGAAAAAGTATAAACACTAGAGAAACAAGGGAGGTTGCATAGCAACAAGTCTTTGCCGAGATGGTAGGGGAGCTTGTTGTTTGTTACTTAGCTTTTAAATGCTAATCCGTATTATGCTAGTTCCAGGTACGGTAGCAACATATTCGTCAGTTCCAGTACCAACAACAAAGTAACCACCATATGCTTTCATGGGATGGAGGGGAAATTGCCCTTCTTCAAAATTTTCTATGAAGATTTGTCTTAATTGTGCGAAAAGCCTTCTTAAATTTTCGATTTCAAGTCCGTTGAGCACCCATTTGCCACTCTGAAAATCAAAATACTTAATCGAGATCGTTGAAATATTCCACATATAAAACCTTTCATTCCATGCAAAGAAAACATGGTTATCATCCCACTTGTATCCATTTAGGTCTAGCAGAGACCATTCTATAGTATTTACATCCAACACCATCTGAAACACTCGCGTGTCCACGAACTTCTCTTCTCTCTTTGCTGCTGAGTGTGGATCATTATTCACAGCTATGGTTACGATCAAACGTTTCCCCACCACCATGTGATTTAAGATAAGGAGCTGGAGGCGTCTTCAAGGCGGTGGAAGAATTGTTACTAACTTTCTTTTTTTCAATGACAACCACATACAGAGAAATCTCTTGGGTATGATTGCAATAGATTCATTCTGCAACGTGGATCTCTCTGACTTCACAGCTTGCAGTTATTCTTTAATCACACACAACAGGTTTCTAGCAAAAAATGTCACGGAGATAACCAGTCTCTCAAGCTTCTGCTTCGCGATTCCTTATATCGCCGAAGTCTGTAAATTTGGGCCGAAGAACCCAAATACCACTTCCCGTGCGTTCAAATTACCCTTATCGTTGCCCAAAATGAAAAATAAGAGTAGTCTACTTCTAATCTCCACCTTTGTGGGATGCTATCGTTATGGTCGTTTATCTTTCCGCATTTTTGACTGTTTATCTCCTACGAGCAAGGAGGAACCACGATCCTGCAATCGTCAGGCTGGATACTTCCGCATTGTTGTACAAGATACAACAGATAATGGGTGCAACCCAAAATTTCAGCAGGGCCAAGCGCCTCGGTCAGGGGAATTTCAGGACTGGGATAGCTTCGAAAAGGTTGTAACAACAAAGCAATGACTACCCTACTTCGGAAAAAAGACTACCCTAGAACCTAATGCAACCACTTTCCTGGAAGGTGCTGAAAGTGATCATAGATATCCATCGCCTGCAGAGAGACATGGAACAACCAAGCTATATAAGGTACTTGAAATCTTTACATTAGGCTTATTTTTTCTAATCTAGTGATATTTCTGAGTGGGTTTTGTTTAATACAGAAAAATTGCAGAGAATACTACCTGCATATATGTTGTTGGTAAGTTCATTGTTAGTAAAGTTCATTGTTAAAATATGTTTCAAGATTAATTAACTAATTTATGCAATTTAACATTTTTCAGGCTTAACTAACTAATGTATGCAATTTAACATTAACTATTGTACGAAAAATTGCATTAAATTGCATGGAAAAATTGCAGAGATAAAGGTAGAACTCCACCTTGAAACAAATGGTTACAAAGAATAAAATCTGGAGATTTGCTTGGTTGCAGAGAATATGACCTATTTGCTTTGTTGTAGAGAATATGACCTAATTGAAGAGAACACTATCTTGGTTGCAATGAATATGAGGTAACAATGAATACCAGGTAAGAAGAGCATGGTAAAAAAATAATGTTGTTTTCATCTTGGGCGTGCAACACATGGGCAACATGCCAGAATCTAGACACAAACAACATGTCAGAAGCTAGACACACGCAACATGTCACCTTGTGGAAGCCAAACACACGCAACATGCCACCTTGGGGTAGGTTGAAGGAATTCCAATAAACATTATAGAAATCTTTTAAGATTGAAAAACCTTTAACATTTAATGCCACTAAGTAATGCTAGACTTAGATCTAGCATTACTGACTTTGGAAACATTACTCTGTTTAATATGCACTTGGAAATGGTTTTAAGCTATGATATGGTCAGAGTGTGCCTAGGGAAGAGGTCAAATAAGGTATCAAATTTAAAACTTAGGCCTAAAAACCAAACATAAGGCATCAAATTTAAAACTTAGGCCTAAAAACCAAGAGGTTAAATAAAGCATCAAATTTAAAACTTAGGCCTAAAAACTAAGTATAAGGCATCAAATTTAAAACTTAGCCCTAAAAACCAAATACAACTTATAAATTTAGATGAAAATCTTAAAACTTTGGTTAAATAACTCTGTTTCCGTGACAAACTAATGCAGGGACTAAAAATCGATTACTATTAGTCCCTCGAGCCCGAAGGGAAGGGACTAATAAGAAAATTTGTTAGAGATTGTTGTAAAAGATGACTTTGTCATAGTTTTCCATCCATACGAGTTAACATGGAAATTACTCAATTTTAAAGAACGCCTTTGTTGTTTAACAGACGTGATCTCATATGAAAATGTTTTACGAGAAGTTCCTACAACTCATGAAGAAGTGTTTGGTCATGGAGATTTTCCTCGGTACACCTATGCCAACTTGGTAACTAGCTATGAATGAGAAAATAGAAAATGTGAAAAGTGTCAAAGTGAGCCCTAAAGAATAGATATGAATAAGCAACGGGAATCAGAATAAATTATTTAATTTAATTTGTGAACTCGATAAACCCTAAATTAGGTTAACGAAATTTAGTTACATAAAAAAAGGAAAATAACTGAACATTGTAAAAGGATAAAAAATCGCCGCT
Organism: Picea mariana; assembly: GCA_032191745.1. Classification (NCBI taxonomy): domain Eukaryota; kingdom Viridiplantae; phylum Streptophyta; class Pinopsida; order Pinales; family Pinaceae; genus Picea; species Picea mariana. The sequence goes on along the minus strand of JASDQU010686389.1, from coordinate 45,695 downwards.
AGGTATTTATAAGGGATCAAACGAGAAAGACAAAAAGTGATTCCTTTGTTTTCCCATAAACATTACGAAAAATTTGTAATGGATTTTTTGCACAGTTTAAATAAAAAGAGAGGATTCATGCCTCTATTCTCCTAAATTTGTAAACTTCGTTAACTTAAATATGCATCTCAGTTGTTAGGATGCATTTCAAGAATCTAGTTAGACACTAATGATTTTCTAAATGTTTGACATGCTCAACATTTTATTTGTTTTGTTTCTAAAACTTCAATAAATTTTAGATTGTGTATGTTTATTCAAGGATATTCATTATCTCATGGTGTTGCATTAATCATGTTTTAATAAACATGATAATCTTTATTTTATAAGTTAATTTTTAAAGAGTGGATAGGTATCTGGCTGGAGATGACTCTAGGTATTGACTGTTTATATTTTCTTGAAGTACATTTAGATAGTTTTACATTGCATATCAATTGATAGCG
>JASDQU010686389.1:0-16974 GCA_032191745.1 Picea mariana | reverse complement strand
AGAAAGACTATAAAACATCTAGAAGATAATGAAAGTCAAAGTTAATGAGGAACAAACATCCCCTGACCTAATTATCTATTACTTTCATTCTTAATTCATGTGTAAATGTTCAGAGTTCATCACTTTTGTGTGTGAATGTATTTCCTAAGTGTGAGTGAATTGTGTATGTAGGTATGTGGGTTTAAAGTGTGTTTCTTATGTTGTTTCATTTATGTGTGTGGATTAGGTGTATCATATATCTTTATGTTTGTTGGTTGTGTGCATGTATTATTTGCATTATTTATGTGCTTAGGTTAAATTCATCTATGGGAGGTTCACTTAATAAATATATGACATAAAACATTTTTCATGACATATTAATGAATACCTATAATTCCTTTTCTATCTCTCAATTTTATTTTTTTATCCTTCTAATAAAACACCTTTCCAATTATAAAAACCCTTATTTTCACATGACTTCCTAAGTATCCATTTCGTTTGTGAGATTTTCCTACCCCTTTTATTTTATTTATAACCATAATATGTTAGTTCTAATATATTGTCTACATTTAACTCAATAATCCTCGTAATTCCTCCTTGTACCTTCAAAACCAACATGATTCTACTTACTAAATATGTGCATAGAATGAATATGTGTTTCTTTTCTATATCATATCCATATGCAAATTAAAATACACTCCCCCATACATATATCATAGGAATACTAAAATACCCTTTTGCCCCCTTTATTACAAAGCAATATATTGTTAAACTTTCAAGTAATTTTAAAATCGTTAATATKAATGAGCATGGTAGGGTATTATTCAACTCTAGGTACATCATTTAGGTGTGCATGGGGTATTATTCAACTATGGGTACATCATTTAGGTGTGCATTGCTTATGTATGTATTAGTTATGTCACTTACATATTAAATAAATTATGTCCATATGTTAGGTGTATCTCTTTCTTATAAGGGTTCGGTGCATGGTTTATGCAATGAACATATGCTAGGTGTATTCCTTATTTATACCTTTTTATAAGAGTTAGATGCATCGTTTATGCAATGAATGCATGACTAAGATATAGCTTGCAACTTGCCCCATCCATCAAGCTAGTGTAATTAGTCCTCTCACGACCTTTTTTAAGGTGTGAATGAAATACTTTCTTTTTATATAATAAAGACTATTTTCATTTTTTATTAATGTGATTTTTTTCAATTAATTTTTTATTTTTCAAAATATTTAAATAAATATTTATCAAAATAAACAATTATATATAAAAGTAAGTAAATCTTTAATTCGAAACATGGTTTTCTCAAGGAAAACGCTTTGCTAAAACAAAACAACTTTATATAGAGGACTAGAAAATGTTGCGCGATAGTTGTAGTAGTGACAGTAGCCTCAACACATCATTAAGATCGCACTATTGTTTTATTTCATACATGGATATATGGACGTGGGTATTGCACAACACTACGTGCATTGTTTAGCAAAACTACTAAAAGCCTTTGGTTCTCTCATACCTTCCAGGTGTATCAAAGGTCCCGATGGTTGACCAAACAATTATAGTTCGAGAGGCTATTCTCCATACCCTCAAAGATAATTTGGTCATGGCTCATAATCGCATGAAGAAACAGCTAGATCAAGGTCGCTCTGAACGTCAATTTGTCGAAGGAGACTAGGTGTTTCCTCGAATGAAACCTAATAAGAAAAATTCTCTCAAGGATGATTATTTTCAGAAATTGGTGCCCAGATTTTATGGTCCTTATACCATTCTCAAGTTTGTGGGACAGGTGGCCTATCAGTTATATTTGCCGAGTCATTCAAAGCTCCATCCTACTTTTCATGTCTCTTGCTTAAAGAAGGTGATTGGAAGTAAGTTCCAAACTCAAACCAACCTTCTTGAGTTGGAAGAAGAAGGCTTCATCTAGTTACAACTACAAAACAATTTGGACCAGCATGAGCGTCGTATGCATCGGTGCACCATCAAGGAAGTGTTTGTCCAGTGTAAAGATACAATTCCATCAGATGCCACTTGGGAACCAGCTACCATTCTGTAACAATTTCTTCATCTCAAGCCTTGAGGACAAGGTTGTTTTTAAGGGGGAGGACATGTTAGGGACCTAACCTCCCTAACCCATCACATAGGTAGAATAATATATTTCCATGTAATAAATACCAATATTAATAAGGCCTAGCAATAAGGAACAATAAGTCAAACGTAGGAAGACCTAATAGAAGCTTTTGCTTCTAGAAGGATCTTCCTCTAGATTGTTCTTTTGGATAGACATATTTAGTATAAATAGGAGTAGAGGGTATGACAAGTTTTGTCTTGGATTCTTCTTTGTTGGAGGTTTCCCCCTCGAAAAGGAAAGTGAACATTCCTATCATTAATCATGGTGCTCTTTCTGGTGTTATTCTGGTATTGTTCTAGTTATATCATTGTGTTCTGCCATTTCTAGCTAAAACATTTATGTTCATACTCTTTTAAATCTGGAACACTACATTGCCCCACCCATCAAGCTAATGTAGTTAGTCCTCTCATGACCTTTTCAAGGTATCTTCCAAGGTCTCTTGGACTCTTGATGATCATTACTGTCACTTGACCTTTCACAGTTCGTCAAGTGAGGAATACCATAACCCTAAGTGGATTAGGTTTCCAACATTGCAAATACAGAAAGGATATACCTAACTGTATGGAGGAAAGAACCCTATTGTATGAATATAGTTCTATTGGTGCTCGCATTTATGTCGGAGATGTCACCAGTGCTATGGGCTTTGGCTTATGTAGATCCAAAATGATGAAAGGTCAAAGTATGTCGTAATAATGCCTTTGTAAATGAAGTTCTGGGTTCAGGTACTACAGGTGTGTGTTGAGGGGTCAAAGGATTGACCTTCCCATAAAGGCTAACTCTTCACTTAGATAAACTGAGATCATATCTATTAGATAAGGGGGGGTAGGACTTAATCAGGGTTGATCAGTATTGACTGGGGTTAGTCGAGGTTAGCCAAAGTCCAGGCTAAGGACATAAATATGTACTTTTTATTCATTTCTAGAATGAAACACTCTCTTTCTATATAATAAGGATTATTTTCATTTTTTATTAATGTGATTTTTTTCAATTATTCTTTTATCTTTCAAAATATTTATCGAAATAAACAATTATATATATAAAAGTAAGTAAATCTTCAATTGGAAACATGGTTCGCTAGAGGAAAACACTTCGCTAAAACAAAACAACTTTCTATAGAGGACTAGAAAATGTTGCGCTATCGTTGTAGTAGTGACAATATCATTAGCACATCATGAAGAGCGCACTATTGTTTTATTTCATACATGAATGTATGTACGCGGGTATTGCGCAGCACTACAGATATATATACACACACTATTTAGCAAAACTACTAAAAGCTACGTTGTTCGTACTGCATATAACAGTCAGTGAGTTGAACTCGAGCACCGATGGCATTGTCACAAATGCTGTAGGCAGTGGGTGCACCTCCACTTCCTGAACAAGATGTCTTGTAGTCGTAACCGCTGAAGGCGGTATTTTAACTCAGATCTTCGAGCATCTCTTTAAGATTTTTGTAGAATGGGTTTCCCCACGGGATCTTCTCCGTGTTACATGCAAATGACACGAACTTGGTATCCACGGCTTCTGCAATGCTTCCCATGACCACGATCACTAGTGCCACCAACAATGCGACTGAGTTGGACGACATGGATGCTCACTACATAAACTCTCTCTATAATCTCTAATCAAAGTCTTGTTAGAAAATATCAAATGTTATCGTTGCTTACCAATGTGTGGAGCAGCTCCTACTTATAGCCCTCTGGGTGCATGCGTGCATGGGTGACTGGGTGCAAATTGAAGTGGATGCGTGCGTGCGTGGTTGGGTGCAAGTCGAAGGTCGTATAAGATGGTGTAGGGTGAATAATATTCACGTGGAGAGTGAATAATATTCACGAGGGAAATGATGACACCGGGCCACATGAGGAGAGGACGCAAGTATTTGACATGAGGCAAAGCCAAGTATTTGACATGAGGCAAAGCCAAATAAAATCTGAGAAAAAATATAATTAATTGTCCACTATGTTTTTCCACTAAATAAGAAAATCTAAGAAAATTTATAATTAATTGTCCACTATAATTAAAAAACATTACTTGCATATTAGAAGGTCAAAATTTTGGATTCGACTGACATTATTAAATATCGCAATTATTACATGACAGATCGATATTAAAGCATGGAATTCACATGTAATTTGAACATTAAAAAATTATCCTTTAAAACAAGTTACTTGGTAATCACTTTGAATAAGTGTCAATGTCTCTACACAAAGACAAAATTATCTCCATTCATTACCTTATGGTTATCTAATTTTCACTTTGTAAAGTTCACATCTACTTCATCCATTTCTCCCCCAAAGTAATATTTTACATCAATATGCTTATTCGTGGAATTCTAAGTAGGTTCCTTTCCATTTCAATAACACTTTAAGGTGAGTGCATAAAGTTGGTGGACGAAAAAGTTGCAAGACTGTGAGTATGAACGTCAAAAAATCCCAAACCTGCAATCAGCGTACAATATAGACACATTGGGAGGAACACGTGCATGTTCTTAAGAACGCACACGTGTTCCTATTGTGCCCTGTTTTAAGGGACCGTGGACGTGATTTCTGTCCATTTGCACATTACGCCTTATGTTTTTCTTTGATTGAGCAAGTGAAGAGGAGTAGAAGAGGAGCAAAACACATGATCTTGCCACCAAATCAAGCCAGGTATGCCTGATTTTTTATGCTAGCATGAAAAATTAGATTGTCTTCAACATGTAAAAAAAGTGTGGATGTTTTTTATTCACTAAACCAAGGGATTGGTCCATATATATTTATTCATGGATATTCCCAATAAACAATGTATTCTTAACATATATTTGATGAATATTCCAACTAATACTTGAAGAAAGATAAATAATTATTTGAATAGTAGTCATTTTTTATTTGAATTTCTCTATGGCCCCATTTTAATTTTTTTCTTATAAACCCATTTGGAACCCTGTAACATTTATTCATTTAGGATACGACACAAGCTCCCATGTTTGGTTCTTCATCATTGCATCATATTCTACATTCATGGGTTGTTTCTAATCTTTCTTTTTTCCAATATCCTTAAATGAAATTGTTATTTGTAATACCTTCGTCATAAGTGCACTTACTAAATTGTAGAAAATATTGTAAAACAGACCCTGGAGACAATGTAAACCACCCACAAGCAGACCAAGGCAAGGAAAACCACAACCCATCACAACCACCCAACATAAACACACATATTGATGAGGGTTTGACCATGTTGATAACACTTGTAAATGAATTAAGGGGGATAAGAGAACCTAGCACAGAGTCCTTGGCCACTTCATTGGATGTCATTGTGAAGTCCATTGCAAGTGCTTGTAATGTCCCCAATCTAGAACCCTTTGTAATAAGACATATAGGCTGGTGAGCTATTAGAACCAAGTATAAATGTAAATGTACATTTGGGTTGGTGAGTTGTTGGCACCTGGGTTTGGCGTTTCTCGCATCAGAGTAGTGCATGGAGAAGTGTTATTGAAGACAAGGTGCACAGATTTTATGTTTCACGCATCTGGGTAAAGGCACACATTGCACTGTGTTGCACGCACTTGGGAAAGTGCACAATAATGACTAGAAGTGTGCAAAGCTAAGTTACACACACACACACACACACACACACACACACACACATAATTGGATATGTATTAAGGCCGAAGATCCTGTGTGATCACGGGGATGGTGAGCTTGAATGCAGATAGACTAATGTGCCTATCCATATAATTATACTATGTTATTAATATAATATTGCATCGTTATGCACATTCAGACTCAGACAAAAAGAGATTGGGCGACAACTTTAGAAAAAAAGGGAAAAGGGGGGTGTCATAAGTCTTGGGGAATATTTTAATAATATTTTTGGAAAAGTGTAATGTGGATGTGTTTTTATCCAAAGTTCCTGAGGGTAGGGAACGTGTCACCAAGTTGCTTAAAGTAACTTCTAAAGGTGACAAGTTTTAAGTGGAAGGCATGCAATATATATTTTCGGCCTTAGTGTATTTTGGAGGATATTATCCATTATTCGAATAGAATTGATGAAGCATGATCTTGTGAACAGAGGGAAATAAGAGTGTATGGAAAATCTGATTATTACCTTATATGCACAAAGAATATTGTAAGGAGTTGTGGGGTTGTAAACATAATTCTACTGTCGAAGATTTAGGTTGAAAGACCATGAGAAGTCTCTATGGGTGAGAGTTTGGTTTTTGTGAAGTGGTTGTCAAACTCGTGAGCATACTCTCCAGGTGAGAGTTTTGTTTAGATTTGTTCCCTAGCGCGCAGAGCATTAGTCATAGGGCTCGAAGAATTCTTTTCCAGCCTATTGTTGGTAAACCTGGGAAGGGAAGTGGGGAAAATGAATGACTGTTGAGTAGAGAATGGGGCACACTTCCTTGGGTGTGGCAAGTGGGTGGGGAATGAGGGAATATGGGCTAGTTGCAACAACAAATGCTTAGGAATGAGCAATTATGGTTAGTTTCATACTTTAGATTGACACTAGGAACCCTTTTTCCCTGGTGGAGTTAAGCACCAGCTCAGGGGTGACCTATTGTTGAAATTTTATGAGAAACAAAGTTTATGGCTGAGAGGAACATCTTATTCATGCACACAGTTGATGACTTTTATAAAATATAAGTGTTCTTTATGTGTTTGTCTTGTTTATTGTATGCATAGTTTTTTATGCTTGATATGAGATAATTCTTGTATGTAGTTGCATATAAGTAATTGTTTTTACTCTATTTAATATTGCTTGTATATGTAAATATGATACTTATAGCTTGTGTTAGTAGTGGTGCACGAGTATGTTATTTGTTGATAGCCTTGCTTGTTAAGTTAAACTTGTGTTTTTGGTTATGAGTCTTCAAGAAGAGGATTGTGTGGCTGGGTGCACAGGAAAGTAGCTTGTGTGCACATGAGACTATAATTTTGTGTGTTTGTTCAAGGATATAAACTCCGCACATAGCTGAATCAGAATTGATGCATGACGCCATGATGGTTGTGCGCACATATGTGATATCTCATCATTACTCTAGTTCATAGTTGTTGAGTTAATTCCACTGCTTAAGGTTGTGTTAAAAAGAGAATGTTGCTTCCAATGTTATAAGTTTTGTAGAACGACTCAAGTTTGGGCCGAGCGAATTATTTCAAGTGATACTGCATGGAATTATGTGAAGAGTATAAATTGTGCAGTGTAATTTGGTTGAGTTAGAGCTACATGAGTTGGGTTTGTGTTGTGTGGCCCAACCTAGAGTGGTTGGGGATGTTACATTATGGTATCAGAGTAATATCAGAGTGTTGTATGGAGTAGCATGGCCTAACCTGGATGGTTGGGGATGTTACATTATGGTATCAGAGTGATCGGTTCAACACTAGACTTGTATAAGCCAAAGTCTATCATGAATAGATGTGTGCACTAATAATTCATGTTGTGCAGTTTATATTTTAGTTTTCACAGAAAACCATTGGTGCGCGGTATAGATTTGTGATGCTCAGAAAGATAGTGATGAGAGGGTGTGCACACTAGATTTTTGGGTGTTAAAATCATCCAAGAAATCTGAAGGAAAGATTCTAGCAAAATGGTGCAAAGTTCTCATGTAGTTGTAGCATGAAATCGTCTAACAAATATTTATTGCCTGCACATTTTTCATAATTATCAGGGGATACAAAAGGACAGATTCAATGAAAAATGCTAAAACCATGGAGGATGCGTGGAGGACTTGCAATCTTGATGATGAGTTCAGAGATTTGTATGTTGACTTGGGTGTTTATGGTACATATTTCAAGGAGGAGCACAAGAAATTGGTAGAAACCATGAAAGTATTGCAAAAAGATGTCCAGAGCTATAAGGATCATAACAAAAGGCTTATGAGAGACAAGGAGAAACAAGATGACTTCAATGTCAAATTGATGCAGAGTCTGGAAAAAATAAAAAATAAGATGGATAAGGAGACAAGTTCGAGTATATCAAGAATTCTGAGGTCTCATGATGAGAAAACCAGAGAAGAAAGAATTTCTAGTAATAATTCTTTCAAGAAAGCACGTAGTAGCTCGATTCCATTTCCTATTAGAAAGAATAATAGAAGGACTAGGGTGAAAAATCTACATGGATAAGTGAATAAAATATAGCCTCTTACCTTTTATGGTGAGCATTATAAGGATGAAGATGCATAGACCTGGCTGTTGGGTATGAGGAAATACATCCAACTGCATAACTATTCTACCCAAGCAGAAGGGAGAATTTATATCTATCATTTAAAAGGAAAGTCATCGATGTGATGGGATCAATATGTGCAAGTGAAACACATTGATGAGAATATTGTGACTTGGAGGGGGTTCAAGCGGTGTTTCCAAAAGAAATATTTAACCAAGCGCTACTATGAAAACAAAATGAAGGAGTTCTTCAAACTCAAGCTTGGGAGTATGATGATAGACGAGTATGAAAGAATATTTTGAGAGTTATTGAAATATGTTCCTTTTATCAAGGATGAACAGGTGAAGATTCAAATGTACATGAGTGGTTTTCCATCATTTATTAGTGAAAAGATATAGTATGATGACCCTAAGACATTGGAAGAAACCATAAGGCACATTAAGTGTCTTTATGAGTAGCAAAGGGGAAGACCGAATTTCCAAAAGGCTTGGAAAGACAAGATGAAAAGTAAGGTAGAACATATGAATAAGGAAGCTAAGCCACCATTTTTCAAAAATACTATGCACAAAAAGACAACTCTCAAGAATCCTAGAATGAATGATTCAGGGGGACAAAGACCAAGGAAGCAACCTATTCAATGTTGGGGTTGTGGTTGAAATCACATTTTTAGAGATTGTCCTTAAAGAGGTGAAAAAGAGAGGACTGCACACCGTGTACGACAAGTTGCAATAATTAAAGACATGGGTGGAAGTGTACCTAAGATTTATGCAGTGCTGCTTAACAAGCAAACTAAGTTTCATTTGCACATGATCGAGGTGTAAGGTAATATTAATTACCAACCCATTCCTATTTTAGTTGACTCAAGAGCTATTCATATTTATCTAGATCCTAAGTTGGTGGAAAGATTCCAATTGCCTAGAAGAAATCTTAGAAAATGTTGGTTGGTGCAGTTTGCTATAGGAGCAAAAAGGAAAATTAGTGAGATGGTTAAGGTGTGTCCAATGGAGATGAATGGACTGTGCATAAAGTATGATTTGAATATTATACCTTTGGGTTCGTATGATTTCATTATTGGTATGGATTGGTTGGATGGGCATCATGTTGTCCTGGAATGTTACCATAAAGAATTTACTTGCCAGGATGAGAAAGAAAATTTGAGAACAATTCAAGGCATTCCAAGAGTTGTGACTATCAGAGAAACATCATCCTTGCAATTAAAGAAAAGTTACAGGAAAGGATGTCAAGTATTTGGAGCACACTTTGAGGAGGTACCTAAGGATAAAGTGCCAAGCGTTGAAGACTTCATTGTGATGAAAGAGTTTGAGGATGTATTTAAATAGATACTAGGATTTCCTCCGAAAAGAGATATTGATGTCTCTATAAGTATGATGACAAGAGAAGCACCTATATCCAAGACTCCTTATAGGATGAGTATGCCAGAACTAAAGGAGTTGTAGATGCAACTTGAAGAGCTTCTGAAGAAAGGGTATATACGCTCAAGTGTGTGACCTTGGGGTGCACAAGTTTTTTTCATGAAGAATAAGGATGGTACACTAAGACTTTGTATCGAATTCAAGCAGTTGAACAAGGTAACAATGAAGAATAGATATCCTTTTCCAAGGATAGACGACTTGTTTGATCAACTGAGAAGCACACATGTATTTTCCAAGATAGATCTCATATTTGGATATCACTAAGTGAGAATAAAAGAGGAATACATCAGTAAAACTTCCTTCCGAACATGGTGTGGTCATTACGAGTTTACAGTGGTTGTAATATACTTAGTATATTACATTTCTTATTATCTAATGATAAAATGAATATTGTTCAGGGGGTGCACCCACTGCCTACGGTCACTCAATTTGCAAACAGTTAGAGGTATATTTTCTCTACTGCACAATAATCATAGCTATCCAACTATCAAATAAAACAATAGATCATGTCCTAAGACGAAGTTAGTCTTCGTCTTTTCTTAACAATAAAATTATCGCTCAACATTTTTTGTTCTTTATATGTCGCAATAATTTCATTTTATGAGTAGTTTTATGAGTAGTGTTGTCAATTTCTTTGTTTTTAGAACGACATATATAACAAATAAAATCACTATTTTTTAAAATAGTGATACATGAGCTTCATTCATAAAATTACAACTATATCAAATGATCAATATATAACACCCATAGTAAATACTTTTGACAAATTGGCACATGTTAATTTCCAATATTAAACAAATTTTTATATCAAGCTAATAAATAATTTCCAATATTAAACAAGTTTTTATATCAAGCTAATAAATAAATACAAGAAGATGGTCTAATGAAATACCCAACACCCATATTATGTGCATTATCCTTCACTCATATGGATAATTACATATCAACGCAACTTCAAAGAAACCCATTCATCATCATGGAGAATTTGCTCCTAAATAGACTTTGAAGTGTTGAAAAAAAGAAAGGAAAATTATTTAAGCGAGCGGCATTCATGTAAAATCAACAACATAAATGCATAGCAACACTAATATAAAGTTTTGAGTAAATTAGTTTTGTGAGTGTTTTTTTTCTTTGAGAGAGACTAGGTATTGGGATCAATTTCCATTTTCAACACCATAAATGCATATCAACACTAATATAAAGATTTTTAGTAAATCAGTTTTGTGAGTTTGTTTGTTTGGGAGAGACAAATATTGGGATCAATTTTCATTGTCATGGGATATCTTGAGATTATTAGAAATTTTTTTTATGGCTCGTATTATATCAATTTTTCATTGAGAAATTATGAAAAGAAAAGAGAATATTAAAACTATGTTTAATTATATAATTTATTGTTAATATATTGAATTACTATAACTTGAGTAGAGATTTTTAATATTATTCATTTTAATTTGGGGTATATTAACTATTTAGAGGGAAAAAAAGAAAAGGGAAAAAAAGAAATCAAGTTACAATCTATACATGCTTAAGAGTTTAATTTTTAAGAATGATTATGGAGTTGTCCCTGTTTTAATTAATATTTGGTATCTTTTAATTTTCTTTTTATTTATTAAGCATTTTCTTTTCCATCTTAATTTCTAAGAACTAACTTTACACATCTTATCTATAATGGGTTGTAGATTTTATCTTAGTACAATAAAGGGGAATTGTATATTCTTAAGTTGTGTAGGGAATATGAGTGTGGAGCTAGATCTTATCAAGACAAAAAATACAAGTCACTCTTTACTTTTAAGAATGATTGAACATTTCATTAATTGAGATAATCCCTAATAATTTGCTCCATGCATGGTGACTTTGTTCTCTAAAATCAAGTCATCTTTGGGGTTGACTAACTCGATAACAATTGATCATTCGTGGGTTTCCAAACTAATCGAGTCAACTTTTATTATGTAACTAGTTTCTTGCACTATCCTTGTAAGTAGTTTCATGGCATTTATATAGACCAACAAACTATCATAATGATGGAATAATGAATCCTATATATTGATTTGGATGTTGAGCTATTTTCATCTTATAAATTACTAGCACTAAAGGATTAATGTGATGATTACTGGGCATTCTTTCATGTGAAAGGAGTCGATCATGATGATGAATGGGAATTGGTTCCACATTAAAGAGCCCTAATACAAACTTCAGTTTTTCAACACTTAACACATGCAAGATATCAAGTGGAAATCCATTCTTTAATACTCTAGGAACCATGCTTCCAGATCCCAAGAAAAGCACCACCTTCATCGATTATGAATACAAGGTTTTATTTGTAGGAAGCAAGGGCACACACAGTTCTTACAGTCACAAACTCTATTTCTTGGTTTAATTTCACTACCAACCTCTCTAACCTTGTTTATTGCATCTACAACATTTGGAGTGACACCATCGAGCATCATGTTGGGCACAATACGTACCTTCACACACCCCACACTAAGTGAGATCTTGTTTCGATACCATAGGAAAGATATAATCCATCTCATTATACTACCTACTCTCAAACATTTATAACATGGATACTTGCTTTGATGGTTGGGAGGAAAATCAATTTCCTTGCAAGGGATTCCCTTACTCGTTTCTCCAACATTCTGGTTTATTGTTTTTCTAACAATAATGAATTCACTATCCTTAAATAATAATCCCAAGTTATCCATATAATTATGTACAGGTTGGGTTCCTAAGTTCCTTATATGAGGGATTCATATTTAAGTGAGCGTCTTTATGCCAAAATTGGTCAAGACTTGTCAAAAGACTCATTTCTTCAATTTATCTATAGTTATTAATATTATACAACCGTCTAGTGTGGCTTTCCTTGCAAAGAGATTCACCATGCAATATACTTGGGAAAGACCAAATTATAGAGTTTTATTTTTGGGGGTATTAGGTTATGGTTATGCAAAATGACTAGGAAACCTCTATTTTCCTCAAAATCTAATGAAACAAAAAATCCAATGAGGGAATATATTCAAGTTGTTTATGGATTTTTTGATGTTCTTGGTCAATTCAAGGACCCTCAAAAACCTTTGGGATTTGAGTAAGTATGCTTCTCGAACTTTGACTCATGGAATTACATCGAGCACCCAAAATTTTGTTAGATTTTTTGTTTCGAGCATTACTTGGAAGAGAAACAATTTGGATAATATTTAACCTACTCCCTTGATTTCAACACAATATATGCATTATCCAAAATGTCCCTAACACATCTTTTCTTATCATAATTTGAAAAAACAAAAAAATCCATTGAGAACATAGTTCCAAGCCATTTAAAGGTTTTTTGAGTTTTTGGGATGATTAAGAGACCTTCAAAACCCTTGACGAGGAAGGAATTAAGAAGAGAACCAAAATTTTTACCAAATGTTCTACTTAAAACTTCACAAAAAAATAGGAATTCTTTGGGAACTTTGTCTCAAATCAATGCCAAAACAAATAATTCTTAAATAATAAAAGAATAATGTAACTCAACAACACTATATACCCAACAAGCCATCATGTTACAAGATTATTTGCATTTGTTATCTTTTCAACACAAGCCATCATTTTACAAGATTATTTGCATTTTTTATCTTTTCAAATTTTGAACTTCCTCACAAATTCAAATAATGTGAACACTTTTAAAATAGATTTTTTTTTAAATAAAATGAAATTAAATTTTAAATATTAAAAAGTACAATTTTATTAAGTAAAACACTTATTTCCTATCCAACATACAAGGAAAATGATGTGTCAATTATAATCTTTCATAATCTAATCTAAGTTGAATCTAATTACCTAACCAACATACAAGGAAGATGATGTATAAATTATTTTTTAAATAAAAGGGATGCAAATTTTGAATTAAGTAAGACACTTATTTCCTATCCAACATACAATAAGGATGATGTGTCAATTATATGTGTTCATAATCTAATCTAAGTTGGATCTAATTACCTAACCAACATACAAGGAGGATGATGTATAAATTATCTTCATTACTTGGAGTGTAAATATGATATAACATTTAGATGTGCCTTATTTTTCATCTTGGGAGAGAACCATCATACAAGTACATGACTAAAAGGAAATCCACATATCTAGCGAATCTCAATTCTTGAATATACTTCGATGTTTGGAAGATGAAGTAGAATTGTTTAAGTGAAAAAAAGTCAGTAAGTGTTATTTTTTTTTATTGTGGGGAAAATTTAAAATTTATGAATGTGTATGTAAATTTAAAAGTAATTAGTGAATAAGAAATCATCAAATTTAAATAAATAAATGTTATTTTCTAATTTGTTTATACAAACTTAAAAATTAATTCGTGAAAAAAAAGCCACCACATTATTATGATTTGATTATAATTAAGTGAACAAGAAGCCACCCCATGTTCACAATCAAGTTAACACGTTTTATTTTTTATTTCTTAATATGTACATGTATACTTAATAATAATAAAATAAAGAATACGAAACCACCATAGGATCAAATGAGAGAGATGAGATATTTCTCAACTTTACACTTTATTATCAATACAATCAATATTAATAAATTGTTAGTATTGTGTCGAAGCTTCAACTAGCCCGAAGTCTTTAGACTTGGGGACCCCTTAAATGTTTTGAACGAGCTTCATCAATGAACTCTATCCTTAACTTGATTTTATTCCTTTAATGCATGATTGTCGATTATAAATTATTAATAAAATGTTTGAATGAAGATATGCTTGAACCTTGTTCTTGTGGATGCAATGTTGCTGGCTTTGTGCCAAGTTGCATCATGTGTTTGTTTTGTCCCTTTGTCAATTCCATTCATTTGATCGATCATGTGATAGTTATCGCATCTTATTGATTAAGATTTCTCTAATTATCATGATGTCCACAAATCTGAAGGTACAAACGTAATCTTTTCACGAGTTTGGTAATGAGAAAATAGCCTTGTCATTACAAAGCCAATGAGGGCATAAACAATTCATGGGTGAAAATGTGAGATAAATTCATTTATTCTTGAATAATACAAATGGGAGAATAGTTATTAATGAGCATGCATGTATATTAAGGGGTGAGTACAAGTTAATGATGGTATCTCATGACGGGTTAGTGGCGATGCAAATATGGAAAAATAACAATATATTAACTTGGAGGGATCATTCAAGGTACTTTTACAACATGTGAGAAGATGAAATGTAGGAAATTGAATAAAGTTTTTTAATACATCATTTGAATTCATAAAAATTGTGAATAACTATGTGAAATTTGATTTATTTTTAACGTTGGTATGCTATTTTTCAAGCAAAATATAAGGTATATGTCTTGTTAGTGTAGGCATTGAGTACCTTAATGATGAAATTTCCTTTAAAAAAATTTATGTAATTGTAGAGAAGTCATTGTTCTAGTGTGGTCTATTTTTTCAAAAGTTATAATTTTTTTTTTTTTTTTTAAATTATGAAAGTCAATATATACTTGAAATTTCAACACCTTTTGTTAGTGTAGGCTACAAGGGTCTTAAGACTATCAAACAATTTTTTTATATATTGTAGATCTTGGTCTCTTCAAGTGCCATGTATAATTTATTTTAAAAATGGTTAATCTGAAAAAAGTTATAGAAGAAATAAAAGAGGTATGTATTTTCAAATTCTAATATATGTCAAGAAAAAAAAAATAGATTAAAAATAATAAGCAATGTTAAATTAAATTTTTTTTTTTTATGTATTTGGAATCTACATAGTTTGTAGTTTAATCGACAATAGATTTGTGTAGCCTATAGAATATAGAGAGGCATTCATAAAAATAGAGATTTTTATGTATTTGGAGACCAAACCACTATGTTTTTCATCCCAAACCTAAATAGGCAACCAACTCAATGAACACATATGCTAGAGTTGTCACTCTATTGGGCCCCAACAACTCCTGCTAAATTTTTCACGATGCTTGCATATGCATTAACAATAGGATTTGCCAATGTTTCCTCTTTGGCATTTGAAACAATTTGATTCAACTTACTCATATTTTACTCATTTGTATCAATGACTCCTTGTTATATCTTCTTGTCATGTCTACCTATTAGTGAATACTTGTTGATTCAAGAAATCCTTATTTAGTGTATGATATTGACTCAATAGAAGAAAAAGAATGTTGTCCAATTTTAGGGAGCTGTATCAGTTATGAAGTGGATCGTTTGTTATCATAAGTCTTTTTATTATAAATAGAGTATGAAAAGACAAACATGAGTGGCGGAGGTCTCCAGAGAATGAAGATTGAAGAATGTTCTCTTCTCTCTTTTTTATTTACTATTTCTTTGGAAAACTGTTTTTTATCAGAAGAAAGGAGATGGAGGTGCTTCTCATGATTGATGAATGAAAAGATACATTTTTTTGAAACATATGACAATGACTTCTTCATAAATTGGTATACGATATGAAGAACATAATTTTCTTAACACTAAAATTATCACGCAACATTTTGTGTCAATTTATATGTCTTAATAATTTCATTTCATGGGTAGTATAATAATCACTAATTATGTTAAATCACAATAATAGAGCTTCATTACGTTGATAGGTGTCCCCCTATTGTAATTGATGGATTAATCATCTTTTTAATCACAAAATTTGATAATATTCTTTGTCTTACCTCCTATTAAATGAATGAGATTTTCAAAATTAAATCCCTTGCATTTTTGAATTCATTCGTTTATCATTTCACTTTTACTAAACATGATTAACAAATTACTCGATTGACTTTTCAATTGCCACGAAGCATAATTTTAACATTTATGTCTTCATTTTTTTACATTTTATAGTGATACAACATGTATTTATATATCTATTGGCATGGAAAGAAGTGGAACTTAACCATTTAACACTTACTTTTTAATTTTCACTTTATGTGTTTCATAAATTCTAATGCTAGGGAGAGAGGAAAGGAGAGGAGTGGATTAGCCATGGAGAGGAGTGGATGAGCGAGTGTTATAATGTTGGATGCAATGGGAGAGGAGTGGATTAGTCATTGTCATAATGCTACTAAACATAACTTCTATAGCCTTTGCACCTGGAATACATTTCAGAATGATTTAGTCATGTATGTTGTGAAATATGACACATAAGAGAAAGGAAAGAAACATGCCAAATTGAAGAAACTTGAAGAAACCCTACCCACTAATCTATTATTACTCTTTGCACATGTGTTGTCATCGAAGCTAGTATAGGTTTCCACTGTATCTACAATGAATAAGGAATCAATTTTAATGTTGTAAACCACGAATATTCTGT
>JASDQU010686386.1:56425-79035 GCA_032191745.1 Picea mariana | reverse complement strand
CAATTACCAGTGGGAGAGAGGAGAAGAAGAGTGGCGCATCTCTTGGGGAGGACTATCTGTATTGGTTTGAGTTATCTCTTGAACATTGAATAAGCTATTTATGATAAGGAAGTTTTTGCTAGGTTTTCTTCCCCTAGAGGGTTTCCCAGAATAAATGTTGTGTCTCTTGTGAATGTGTATTTCTCAATGATCTTTTTCTTATGATGCTCTTATCTATTGAAATGCAAAGAACTATAATAATGGCATAAACATTAACAGATAGAAGCCCACTTGAGAACTTTGAAATTCAAGGCATGTCTGCACCAATATCTAAAGGAACTGGACTTCCTCATTATTAACACATTGGGAGATGCTTATTGGTCAACGGTTTGCAACGAACTTATATTGTCTCAGCTACTGAGTTTGGAGGAAATTTTGTGGCTTTCAATCGCTGCAGCGGTGGGGGCTAGGTCGTGGGAGCTAGGGCGATGCCCGGCATCGCCCCAGCCCCCCGCGGCTAAGGCACAGTCCCATGGGGCCGTGTCTTAGCCGCGGGGTGTTGGGGCGATGTCGGGCATCGCCCTAGCCATAAATAAGAAGCCGTCTTAGCATAGCAAAAGTTGCAGGTTTGCCTTGTTTTAATTAAACGTTTTTAAGATTAACCTTATAAGTTATAAGCGTATTCATAGCCATAAATAAGAAGCTGCGATTTCTGCCATCTTATGTTGGACACTTACCGATTATTACATAGTTGTTGGAATGGTCTATCTAGTACTTTGCTCTTTTCATTTTTCTCCAATTATCACCCTTTGTTTCACAATTTGATGCCTACACACAGACAGAGTGAGAAATGGAGAATATAATTGTATAGCGTACATATTGTCTATGGTTCATGCATGCTTTGTCAATCCGGTGTCATTTTAATTTGTTTAATATTTTTACATTTAGGTTTAGAAGGAGCTCCAAATCACAATGCAATAAATAGATCTTTGTTTGTTACTACAGGGGAGGTGGCACCCATGAGCTCTACCCTCTCTCTGAGAGGGTAAATAAGTTTTGAGAAGTTAGTTGTTTCATTATAACTATTTTTTTTTTTGGATGTTATATGCATAAAAAAATACTTAAGCCGTACATTATATGCATAAAAGAATACTTAAGTTGTATAACCAAGGGGTGAGTTATTTGCATCATATGGGATGTAGTTATCTTTTGAATTTTACATTTTCTCTCATATTTTTCTTACCCCGCCCTCATATATGATATGGGATGTAGTTATCCTTTGGGTTTTACATTTTTTCTCATATTTTTCCCACCTCCTACCCTCAGGTTTCTCATACTATGTATAGTGATAAGTGGTTTAAGTGTTACATTTATCATTTGTCAAAATATCATCGATCATAGTTATATGAAAGTGATCAATAACCACCATGCTATGTAGCATTAAATGTTGCATGGGGTTGCTTAGACACCATCGAATTTGAAGCAATTCAAATTTGACTGCATATACGCAACCCCATGCAGCATTTAATGTTACATAACATGGTGGTTATTAATCACCTTCATCTAACTACAATCCCATGCAACTTTTAATGTTGATAGTAAGGCGATTATTAATCACCATTAGATAAATGTTGGTTAGTTATATCATCAATAGTGATAAGAGATCAATGTTCTACATTCATCACATATCATTGAGGATCATAGCCGAATGTAATTGTCATGGCAATAGGTGATCAATGTTTTGCATTCATCACATGTCATAATGTTATGGATCATGGTCGAATGTAATTTTCATTGGTTGGTTGGTTGTAACATGGATAATAATAGTGGTCAAATTTTTACATTTGTAATGTGTCATGTGTATCATGTAATTCTATGGATCACAACCGTATTGGATTCATCATGTGCATTACCATTATGTTTCATAATGTTATGAATCATAATGATATTGGATTCGTCATTGTGAATCACAATAATATTGAATTCATTGCATGTCATAACACTATGGATCATATTCGTATTGGATTTATTATGTGTCAATGTATTGCTATGGATCATAGTCATATTGAATTATTATTAAAAAGGAAAAAATTATTAAAAAGTGACATTGAATTTTTAAAGTATATTGTGATATTTTCATGGCATTATGTATTACCTTCTGCTTTGCGTGGTAATAACATTTAAAAATGAAACATTTAATACCCCAACTTTAGAATGGGTGCTTCCGGTAGCAATACTTTTCAATTTGATGGTTGATTTTGAGGTTTTCGTTTTAATGGTACCAAGTGATAAAAATACGATTTCAAATGATCTCAAAATTTACGTTTTGAAAAGAAAAAAAAAATCAAAAACATCTCTTTTTTTTTTTAGGTGCTGATTATAAGGTTTTTTTCTAAGTTTTGAAGGCCACGTTTGAAAAATGTTGTAATTTTAACCCCGTTTTAAAAAATGGTGCTACCAGTAGCACCACTTTTTGATTTGGGGGTTGATTTTGATGTTTTTTATGCAAAAATATGAGTTTTTTGGGCCAGAGTTCTTGTTTTGAGGTCACAGTTCTCATTAAGTTGGTAACTATGTTTACTGCAACAAATGGACACAGTTTGATCAATATTAATGACCAAATCTTGTGAAACCAGGCATAGATTTTATTAGAGTCGTGGTAAATACTACAACAAATGGACACAATTGATCAATATTTACTAGTCGGTCAAGGCAGGAACCATGTTAGTCATCTGCAAAGCTTCAGCTATGTGGTGTAATTATAAATATCCTTTCATGCAGTGTCCACTGGCCAATGGTTCAATTAAAAGCTTGAAAAAAACCCTCCATCCATCAAAAGATTATGCATCGCAACTACACCAAGAAGCTCAGTGTTTAGCAGTTATTTTTTAATATTGAAGAGTGGATTGCATTAAAATTGACAACGTTTAAAAAAATGCATCTACCATATGGTTGATTCCCTCTTTTATCGACCATTCTTATTAGATCATATGGTTGATTCCTTCTTTTCTTAACCATTTTTACATGTCCAATGTATTCAGAATCGCCAGACGCAAGCCTATGAGTAATTCTTGCAGATGAGGGAATCGGTGCAAGCGAAGAGATTATCATCCCGTAATTTATGTTCAATGGCCTGCTTGCAGACAAAGGAATTCACCTACCTGTCACTGATGCGAGTCACCTATCTCTGTCAATAATGCGAGTATGATAGATCACGTGCATTTCTGACAATCTAACTCTCAAGGAGGAAATAATTCATGAATTTACATTCTAACCAAAGTGATGGCATCGATCTTGAAGCAATGGCCAATCTTTGCAACTAAATGGAAGTCTATCTGAAATCTTCTGGGGGAGAGGCTGTGTCAAGGTGAATCTAATTTTCCCTTGTGCTATCCTCTCTGACCCAATTTCACTTAAACTCGAAGCATTGCAAAAGCAAAACACGTAAATAGTACAAAGATATTTTCTACTCATTATTTTTAAAAACCATTTCTGGTATCCACTCTAAAGGATATGTAAGTCCTAGGAATATCTCATAAAAAGGCTGAACATGTTTATTTTTGGCTACAAAACCAAGGGAAAAAGTCTATAACATAACCAAGGGTTGAATCAGCAATATGACTACTGCCACAAACGACCTGTCGAACTCCAAAGACACATGCCGCTTTTAAGAGCTTTTGGCTTCACAAAAAGAGATGCAGGAGGATACAACTAACTTGTTGGAGCTGGTATTGGAACAAATCACTCATTTGGAGAGATATTAATATACCACCGGAACATGTTTATTTTGGCTACAAAACCAAGAGAAAGTCTATAGCATAACCAAAGGTTGAGTTACCCATGAGATGTAGATAAGTTGGTTTGTGTGGGGTTTAATCGCCATCAGGTCACTGGTTCAAATCTCATGGGTAGGGGTTGAGGGTGGGAGCCATTTGTAGGGGAATAAAAACTGTCCCATGGAACGTCCAAGCTCGACCGAGTCTCGTACAATCCTGGTGACAGCATCCTGTTCATGGGCAGATCATTCTTCCATCCAACATTGGGGCTGGCCCCGGCCTAGGCTCAGCCTAGCTTAGGAAAAAAAAAAAAAAAACAAGGGTTGAATCAGCAATATGACTACTGCCACAAACGACCTGTAAAACTCCAAAGACACGAAGACACATGCCGCTTTTAAGAGTTTTTGGCTTCACAAAAAGAGATGCAGTAGAATACAACAAACTTGTTGGAGCTGGTATTGGAACAAATCACTCATTTGGAGGGATATTAATATATCACCTACAAACTCAACTCAGTAGCAAAGAGCACCACCATCATTATTGACCTCAAGCGTATCAAGCTGGGACGCTAAATTTAAAAAATGATTTGAATAATATTTTGAAGGATCAATCAGGCTTGAGTTATTTCTTACTAGTTTGGACTCCAAACCTTTCCCTCTAATAGACACAGTTCTAAATTTGCATCGGCATTTCCATTTTTATATATATGCTAGTTTCTGTATATGGCTTGCCATAGATTAAAAGGTGGAAACTAAATTGGAAAGAAAAAGCCATTAATGGCCTTTTGTTTACACTGATTAAGTTTTAACCTTTTGCCACAAAGCACAGAAAACCCAGATGTAGACTACCAGTCTCAATTGGACTGTATTGGACTGAACTCAAGACACTTCATCATTATTTGAAATCTTTTTCCCAACAGAAAAAGGAAAACCAGAAGCCATTTAGAATAATTGATTGCTCAGTTAAAATTTGAATGTTTGTAAAAGGTAAAACTTATTTTTTCCGTTTTTGTTACAATAGTGTTTAATATATTAAATCAAGTTCGACGGAATTCCGGGTAATGAAGATACATAGACCATATAATTTTTCAGCTGTATGGCGGAGGTTATTGCCTTGGTCTACCTCTTTTGCTCACTATTCTTTAATCTTACTTATTTAGATTTGTTGTTGACTTCTCTTTCACTGTTCTCCTCACTGGGTGTGCACCGTTTATAACTATTAGTGTACATTGTACTCTCAAATTCCATTGACCTATTTTGATCATTCTTGGACATTAATAAAATTTCAATTTCAATTTCTGTCATTCCAAAAATCAGTCTTTGCTGACGTGCAAGACTAATTCTCACAGTGACCAACATACAAATTCTCTGATAAAAATCAAGATTTCTCAACAACCACAACCTACTTGAGAAAGATTTTGTATGTAGAATAAGCATCTTGTATTCAATATAGGAACAAAAGAATTATCTTTATCTGCACGGAGCCAAAGACCTTGAAGCCTAATACAATGATCATTTTTCCTAGACGTTACATGGATGAATAGTCTTACCACTTAGTGTACAACAATGAGAAGTTTGAAACAAGTCGTCTGTTAGAGCAAGGGAGAAGACTTTCAACATACTCTCTCTTCTTAGTACATGTTCAGACATGAACACTTGTTGCATCAGTTATCACGCCTCCGGTATAGAGACAACTCTTTACATACATTTTGGGATGAATTTTGTATACCTGTTTTTTTCAATTAGCCCAAAAAAATTGTTTTATTTGTTACAAATACACTGATTTTCGGAAAACTAACCCACATAGAGTTCAGCCTTGCCATCTATAAACAGGCTCATGAATTCCTCACCGTCTACTGATTCCTTCTCTATGAGAAGATCTGCTAACTTGTGAAGAATATCAATGTGTGTTGTGATTAGCGTCTTAGCCCTTTCATAGGCCTGCTCAACAAGCTCTCTGACTTCTGAATCAACAATATCTGCAGTTGCCATAGAATAATCCTTTTGTGGGGACATCTGCAACACCAAGATCAAGCGTTAGAACTTAACTTCTATTTGTGTAGAGATTTTATTTTCTTTTCTGGTGCTTGCCAAATTCTGAACTCCAAAATCTGACAGAAACTGTAACTTACTTGCTGCCCCAGAAAAGGATTTCCACCACCCCCTCCAAGGGATAGTTGTCCAATCTTCTTGCTAAAACCAAGTCTTTCAACCATCTGCCGGGCAACACGAGATACTTGTTGGAAGTCATTTGATGCTCCTGTTGTGACATTTTCTTTCCCAAAAATAACTTCTTCTGCCACCCTGTATATCAAACAACCAGATTGTCAGGGCATATAGCTTCACCTTCCCTTCCCGTGAGAGTAATTTGAGTAGCCATTAATATCATGTAAGCATACCTTCCACCAAGTGCAACTGCCATTTGATTCTCAAGGTAACTTCTGCTGTAAAGCCCAGATTCCAGTCTCTCTTCACTAGGAGCAAAGAATGTCAGACCTCCAGCTTGTCCACGAGGAATGATTGAAATTTTAGCAACAGGATCGTACTCTGGCATAAGTGCACCCACAAGGGCATGACCAGCCTCTACATCAAAAAATTTGAAGAATTAGCCAATGCAAGGAAATCTTCAAAACAATTTTCACAAATAATATGAAAATCACAAAAGTAGGAAAGGACATGAAAAAACCAAGAATATACTGTAACTTGTAAGCTATAACCATAGAGAATGAGCTCTCTAAGATGAAATGAAAAAAAAATTGTACTTCATTCAGCACTTTGAGGGCACATAAAGGTCCTGAAATAGCGTGTATTATGTATTTACAAAGATATCACAATTGTAATAAAACCAAATGAGCCTAAGCACGCCTGTCTTAAACATGCATTGATATTTAAGGCAATGAAGATAAATTGCACTAATCTTTTTGGCGAAAACGAAACGCTGAAATGAAATAAAACTGGAACAGGAAACAGAAATGAAACACTGCATAAATATTAAATAGGTAGAAACTTGAAAGTAACAAGGCAACAAAACTAACACTAAGGGATGGCAATGAGAAATTGATGATAAACAGAATGCAACATGCATATTATGACCCTAATGGGCATATATAATGACCCATCCGTATATGTAAATAGTAGGACAGCCTAGTAGTGGACCTGCATGAGCAATAAGTGAGAAGTAGTATATGGATGGTCTTGGATCATTTGGGAGTTCTCCTAATGTGTAAGGAGTTATTGAATAACTCATCAAAATAATACTTTTGGGAGCTATGCTCCATGTGCATATTTGGTGTACATTGTGTGTATGCTGGTCTATCGTGCTTTATTATGTATTGGGTTCATAACAGACAACATATCCTACCATAGGAGAGAGAGAGGAAATACTAAAATGGTATGTGCCATGTGGCCAAACTTTCTTTTGTAGCACCAATAAATTAGAACACAGAGCAAAATCATATGAATATAATAAAACTGTTTGTTCAAATAGGCGAGCATTTACCGTGATAGGCAACGAGTTTCTTCTTCTCTTCTGACACAACAGCATTCTTCTTCTCAGGACCAGCAATGATTCTTTCTAGAGCATCTGAAATTTCATCTTTGCTAATCTCCTTCAAGTCTCTTCTAGCAGCAAGAATAGCAGCTTCATTCATTAGATTTTGCAAATCTGCACCAGTGAAGCCCGGTGTCCTCCTTGCAATTTTCTCAAAATCTACATCCTTTGCCAATGCTTTTCCTCTTGAATGGACCTGCCAGATAATTAAACAACTGAATTAAAAAAGAAGTAACAAACCAAAATATGCTTTGCATCTTCACATTTATCCTCAAGCTCTCCTGCTATAGTGAAAGAAGACTTGCAGTCCAACAAATAAAAGAAGTTTGGTTTTCACATTATCAGGATAGCATTAAACAAAAATGATGAAAGTGACTCTCTTATATCTCACACTAACCCATGCACTATAAAGAGAAAAACAAACCCTCAAACATGCCACATACAAAGATACTCATAATGCCTTTGAATGTAAAGAATATTACAAACTGAAAAGGTCATTAACACTTTAGGCAACTGTAAGGAAAGCATAGAGCAATAAACAACCTATTGTTTGTTCATAATAACTCTACTTTCTTATCCGTTTTTGGGGAACTGACTTCCTCTTATTATAGTGAAGCTAACGCATCCAAATTTAGCATTACGGAGGAACATTAGCACCATTCGATTTGGTTAACTTCAGCTAAGCAACCACGAGTGGGGGCTCAAAGTCACCTAGGATCCACGCCTGGCCCCAACTAATGGCATGCATCCACAAGTGTGAGACTCGAGCACAAGCAGCAGCATGTCACTTGGTAGGACTTGAACCCTGGTGGGGGCTATATTAGCTACCCGCTTTCACCACACTGGTAAACCACCATTGACTTTCTCATCTTCTAAACAGGCTATTAAACAATTATTGTCAACTGTTGTTGAACAGTGTCCTCCAAATCAAGTTACCACTAAGTTGCAGGAAACGCATGGCAGAGAGCTGTACCCCATACAGAAACATAGGAAATGTGGAAACGCGTTTGGTACAGCACTGAAACACATTTCATATGGCTGACACGCATCCCACATGTGAGAAATGCATTTTGTACGGCCTGAAACACTTTCCCGGCTGTACCACTGTCCGTACAATGCATTTCCAAAACAGTTTAGGTGATTTTTTACTTGGTTTTTGACTGGGTTTGACCAAAAATGCTGGCAATTAAAGTTAATTTTAAATTCTTCAACTAAAAGGATTTAAAATTAACTTTTACTTAAATTTTTAACATCACCATTAATTGTTTCAGGATTTTTGAGAGTGGTTTCAACCTCATCGAACTTCATATGGAGAAAGTAGAATTTCATATCCCATTTAAAATTCAGCAAACTTAACTGTTTTAGGATTTCAAGATTGGCAAGATTGCAGCATTTTCATTGGATTCTATCATGTATGAGGGCATGGGATTGGCATTTAATCAAGAGCACCAAGCCCTTTAAGTACCCCAATGTTGGTGGCACTGATTGTTGAACTCCTGTGTCATGGCTTTAACAAAAAGTACCCTTCACACAAGCCAAAATCATTGATTCCGCATGTTAAGCTTTTTCTAGCATATTTTAAGGCTTGGGGAGTAGGCAGTTTCATTAAAATTGGATGGTGTTGACTGATGTTCCTGGAGGATTGAGGTAGAGTACTAGAGGTAAAAAGGCTAAATGAGGAGGCAGAGGGTGATACTAATGATGAGGATCCCAATATAAGTGATGGTAGAACATTGCTTGTTATTTCCGTTTGTCATGTAAGTGTTCTTGCTCATTTATTCATAATGCTTTCTTTCAAAGTTTCAATATAATGTGCTATTTATAAAATAGCACATTATGTGTGTATATATATATATATATATATATATATATATATATATATATATATATATAATGACACATTTCCCTGTTACCAAACTTTAGAGGGGTCACGTTTCTAGCGTGTCTCCATTTCAGAAACTCATACCCATTTCCCCATATCATGCAACTTAGGGTTACTGTTTCAGTGAAGGTAATCTTAGCAATGCATCATGTCATATGAGATCCCAATATAAGCGATGGTGGAACATTGCTTGTTATTTCCGTTTGTCATGCAAGTGTTTTTGCTCATTTATTCATAATGCTTTCTTTCAAAGTTTCAATATAATGTGCTATTTATAAAATAGCACATTATGTGTGTGTATATATATATATATATATATATATATATATATATATATATATATATAATGACACATTTCCCCGTTACCAAACTTTAGAGGGGTCACATCTCTAGTGTGTCTCCATTTCAGAAATTCATACCCATTCCCCCATATCATGCAACTTAGGGTTACTGTTTCAGTGAAGGTAATCTTAACAATGCATCATGCCATATGAGATAACCATTCGCTCATTTGAGAGATATGTCACAGTAAAGGAGATTTATGCCTCACTTGAAAGTTGAGAGGCAAGTGTGGTATGCACACATTTAGTCAATGGCTCCTCTCAAACTATACACACACACACACAATTAAAAACAAAAAGGTTAAACCTCAACATGACAGATTTCATCTTTAAGTGAGGTTTCTTAAAACAACTGTGTTAATTCACTAGTTTTGCCTGGCAAGGCTTCAGAGAAATAAAGTGCTTGCCTGAATTTGCAAAGATAAGCAGTATGTAAACAATTACTGGACTAGAAACTGACATGCTAAGCAATTATCAGATTCGAAACTTGCGATGCCAATGATAGATGAGCTGTTGATATTCGAATTGCCTGCATTTGAATCATGCTAGGTGTATGCTATTAAATTGGCATTTAGACAATCAATTATGTCGGAGCAATCAATATAAGGTTTCTCACAGTTTCTGCCAAAATTCGAACCCCTGGATATCTCTTTTATGTACTGTATAATTCATTAAGTTGAGTAACTCAATGTGCTAACTTGCTATGTAATTCCCTAGTGAGTTTTTTGAATTCACTCTTAACTAGAAGAAATGTTCTCACAATCTGGGTACAAAGTGATGTTCTCAGCGCAAGTGTAACAGGTTATATTCAGGAGCTTGTAATAGATACAACATGAGTAAAGATGTCAACTATTCATATAATTTTAAAGTGTTTTCAGCTAGGTCCTTTCGGTGAATACTTTTTTTCCTACAAAATAATTAAAATAGGAGGCTGAGATTGTATTAACAAGACTGATAAACATGACAAAAGCATACATCAGAAACAAGGATGTTATTACGAATCATACAGCTAGAGCATAAGGAAAAATACAGTATTTAAGACAATCAATTATGGCCAGCATCAAAGCGAAGGAAACCTGACTGACTCGTTAGGTTATCAAGATCACATTACTTAACTTCAACAATCTGCCAAAATCTTGGGAATTACGATAAACGATGGTAACCATCAAAATGCTTTAACTGTATATAACTTTAGTCTTTTCTCACCCTTTCTTCTATATAGTTCGCTTCAAGGATTTGCCTCATTTTAATTATTATTTGCAAGGCCTTAGTAACTAAGGATATAGTCTGGAGTATAAAATGATTTCTTTGGGGGGTTTACCAATATCCCTTTTCCTATCCTCAAAGTGCCAACTATTTCAGTGGATCACAATGATGGAGATGCAAGTTATATTATAGCTATGAAGGATTGGAGTTGTATTCTTACTAAAACCAGCCTAGACACATCTTAGCCCCGGATCCATCAAGCACCATGAGAGATCAATTCCCTCGAGATGCAGACCTTTTTAAGAGTGCAAAAACTTGAGGAAAGGCTTGCACTTCAAAGGATATCATCCCTCTCAAGACTTGATAGATCCTGGGTTAAGATGGATCTAGGCTGGTTATATTTATTTTTTTCCAAGGAAAAACTCTCAGGGAAACCCATGGGATGCTTCTCAACGTTTGTAGATGGCAACCCTAGTAAACATGTTGGTGTAGACTAGTGTTCCTCACCCAAGGGGATTCAAACCAGGCACCTGCAGAACTAGCCATATCCCCAGCAGCATTTGTGACAACCAGTTCAGCTAACCCCTTGGGCTGTGGCTGGTTATATTTATATATATGGTTTTTTAATATATTTTATTGAAAATACTATGTCCACCTTATATATTTATTGTTATTAATTTAAATTTTTTTAAGTAATATTTTTGGCTGACATATGCCATGTCAGCATTAAGAACAGAAGTGACACATCTCCCCATACTGGGATATTAAATGCACCTCTCAGCACTATTTATCATGCTTATAAATGCCTCTTGTCTCATATTTTAACAAACCGATATCTATTAAAGCTACTTCATTATCTTTTTTTTTTTTGTTTGTTAATTTGTGCGGGACCTGTTGGCTACGCGATTACCCTGTGGCTTGAGAAACCGCGACTCAGGGGCATCTAAGCCATCAAAATCACCCGGGGATCGCACCCGGCCTGAGCCACACCAACCCTTAACATGGTTGGATTTTTTGTCCCCGCAGGTTTCGAACCGGTGACTTTAACATCACGGAGTGGCTTAACAACACACTCCGTCACCAACTGTCCTACACCTCGGGGACAAGCTACTTCATTATCTTTAACCAATTCAGTTTTTTTATTTAGTAATTGCAATGCCCATGACAGTTACATACTAAATGATGAGAATAGCAAAAAGTAAGGGCCAATTTGTCCAACACTGCACCAGTATGTATATAAATACACACACACACACCCTAATATGCACTTGTGTCAAATAATTGGAACAATAGAGTACTTAATATTTGTAAGTCATTATACAGTTATGTTTGTTTATATCATCGGGCCGATCATTTTGCCTTGTGTGCCCACTCTAATACCATGCGGGCCAATAAGATCATGCTATGGGGGGGCACTTATAATATCAGTGTGACTGGAAGGAACAGTGTGACCGGACAGATGCACAGACAGACAG
Source organism: Picea mariana (assembly GCA_032191745.1). Lineage (NCBI taxonomy): Eukaryota > Viridiplantae > Streptophyta > Pinopsida > Pinales > Pinaceae > Picea > Picea mariana. The sequence goes on along the minus strand of JASDQU010686386.1, from coordinate 66,827 downwards.
AAGTATGGACTTATCCTGCCAATATCAGTGTGATTGGAAGGAAAGGTGGGACCATACAGATGCACAGACAGACAGAAGTATGGACTTATCCATATACATCATGGAAAGGATGCTCAAATATGTTCATGAGAAACAAGCGTCAATTCGAAAGCACAATGGGAGGCATTGATTGTAAAAGGAAAAGGGGGAAGGGGGGAAATTACCTATCTCAAAACCATTAATTGATGTTCAGGATATTGAGGTCTAATTGAGCCTTTATCAAGATTTCTCCATTAAAAAATTTTTTAGAGGAAAGACTGTTAAAAACTCATGCTTCACTATCAGGAGTTTGCATTCTATGCCAACAAACTTGTGTAGTACAAAAACTAGAAATTTTAGTTCTAGTGTTATTTTCAGAAATTTTATGAACACTTAGAGACCACCTGGGGAAGTCCCCATTTGAAGGGGGCATCCCCTAGACTTTTCCCACTAAAAATAGGGGGGTCTGGGAGATATCCCTCAATGGTTTTGGAGACACTTGGACAGCTCCTATCCAAATTGGCACCCGTGTAGTGCTTTTTCTCCAAGAAAAATATTCACTCACTGATTCAACATTTGAACCATGACAAATATTATATATCCAAAATATGTACAGTGTGGGACTATGTAATGAGTTTTTGTAATGGGGGATAATTGCAACAACAATTTTGAATCCCATGATTGGTCGGTTCTTGTGCCCTATATGTCTACTCCTGTTTTTCAAATTTTTAATATACACACAGACAAGGTCTTTAAAACCGATTGTATAAGAATTGCTACTTTAATTGAGTTGTATCATAGACCTATCATCTATGTTATTGAATCTATGTTTTTTAATTTATAATATTTTTTAATATTTAACTTTTTTAATACTTTTTCTCATCCTCGCCCTTTCCATCACCTAGAAATTTAGGCATACCTTCCAGCCTCCCCTGAAACTTCCCCCCCCCCCAATTCCCAAGACTCAAAGTGACATGACCAAGCAGCAGGCTATGTTGGAATTCCTTGCTTCTAGCATACAAAAATAAAAACATTACCTATATTGGACACAACAACAACGTTCTTGTGGTGAATGGTCCGTGGTGTATTACTAGCTACATAACCATGAATCTGGTATTCTCAAAGTTGTCAGACTCTAACTCGGCAAAACTTGTCTAGCTTTCAACTCAGGAGTACCCAGTGACTCAGCAAAACATGGCAAATAGAAAAAAATTCCAAAATACAGGAATTTGGTGAGTCAACAACAAGTCTTCTCTTGGCAAGTGAGTCGGCAAGGTTCTGTGCGAGTACACATTTTCAAGTTGACTCAGAAAGACTAGGGAAGACCTGTGAGTCCTAAATGACTCTGATAACTTTGGGAGTTCTAACATACAAAAGCCAAAATACTTGCCTAAATTGAATATAACTGGAGCATTTAATGGACCAATGGCCTATGTCATGTTGCATTTTCTGATTTCTTCAATCAATGACTATGATGCTTCTATAAACTACTTCAATTCAATACAATTCCAGCATTTTCATGAGAAGGCCATTGATCTGTGATAGTGGTCTATCATACAAAAGCCATACAATTGCCTGCATTGAATTTAATTGGATCATTTTATGGGCCAATGGATTCTGTTATGTTGTATTTTCTCAAATTAATGCTCCTATAAAATTGCCTCAATTCAAAACACCTGCAGGATTTCATGACAACACCATTGATCTATAATAGTGTTCTATGATTCTATCATACAAGAGGTGTTAAATTTATAAGCAGCTGCAAGAGCCATTCTCCTGGAGGATGGCTAAGACCCTAGACAAGATCTAGGACCCCCAGTGCACTCCTGGGGTACTTGGTCTGGGACCAAACAGTTAGTGCCATGGCAAAAGCCCTTGTTAGGGCCCCCAGTATACGACTGGGGTTCTTGGTCTAGAACCAAGCAGTAAAGACCCCTAAGAGGGCCCCCAATATACGACTGGGGTTCTTGGTCTAGGAACAAGCAGTTAAAGCCCCTAGACAAGCCTAGGGCCCCTGGAAATGTCCAGGGTACCCATGCCTATGGCATGGGTTGATCCTTGGTCTTTGACCTTGGTGGATAAGACCCCAAGAAAAGTTCTGGGGCTACTTGATCCTCGATCAAGTATTTTGTTGGTGCATGACCTTCCTTGAAGAAGGACATAACCACATGAGGAATAAGTCCCATATGCAATGATGATTAAGTAATAAGTTCACCATGAAAAATGAAGGAATGAGTATTGCCACCTTGCTAACCCTCCTTTACCTTTACTTGTGTTGGTTTGGGATTTTTATGTTATTTTTGTTTTAAGGGTAAGTTAAGTTTAAATTAAAATATTTATTATACCATGTTTAAATTACTTAATTTAAACATGATATTTTAATTATTATTTTAATTTAACTTTACCCCTTACCTAAACTATAAATAGAACCCCCCCCCTCTCTCACATATCACATCTATTATAGTATCATTTGCTTTTAAGTGTGAACGGATCCTCTCCTTGCTGCGGCTCCTTTTCTGTTGAAGTAGCGGCTTCTTTTGCTAGTGATTTGTTCTACTTGTTGCGGCCCCTTTGCTGTGTGTAGAGTCTCCTTTGCTGCGGCCTGTTCTACCTTTTTCTGTTGCAGGGGTTGTGTGGTGTGGCAGCGGCTTCCTTGAGGGTTGTCAGTGGTGCGGCATCTCTCCTGTTCTGCTGTGGGAGGGTTAACAGGGTTCGACCCCTTCTTCTTTTATGCTGTGTAGGGTTTAATAAAGTGCAGCCCTCTTTCTGTGGTAGGCCTGTCTAAGGTTGCGGCCCCTTCTTGCTGCTGTGATAAACTTGTAGGGTGCGGCCTCCTCTCCACTGTTGTAGGGTAGTTCCTAAGCCACGACCTCCTTTAATGACTGAGGGTTTATTCTCAGTCTTCCTGTGTGGGAGTTTGAATGATAGTAGCCTTTTTTGATTGAGGGTTTGACTGTGTGAAGTCCTTCTGGTTCTATTCCTTTGGTGGCAAGAAAGATCCTTCATTTATTGGCAGGAGATCCAACCTATAAGGTGGATCTATGAACTGAACCTTGTCTGAGCATAACACAAATGGTTCTACATCTCTTGTGGTTGTTGTGACTTCTTCAGAGGTAAGTTTTCAACACTAGGTAAGCTGTCTACTCAGATCTGAATGTTGTTTTGGTTTCTGTACTATATAATTCATCTAGATCTGTGTATTAGCCTAGACAACTACTAGATCTGATCTATATATTGAGCTTGACATTTGTCTCTTAGTTTGACTTATTGTTTATGATCAGATTGCTTTAGATCTATAGATCTGTGAATGTTTTGAGTTTAGCATTATAGACTTGTTTCACTGTCTTGTTTTTACCCTTATCTGTTAACTGTCCAAGTAGTAGAGTTCTTGTTTAAATTCTGAACAGTAGATCTGAGTTTTATCTCTGATCATCAGATCTGGTTTTATTGAGATTATTAAATCTAAATTACTGTCTCATTTCAGATCTCCTAGATCTGTATACTAGTTAAGTGTTTGAGCTTTTAAACCTTAGACCTAGTTGTTTTATTTACTGAAATTGAAAAGATACTACTATCTTGCTTTACTGCCCTAATTCTAACATGGTATCAGAGCTAAGGGTGTAAACAAAGCTCAAGGATCTAATCTTGAGCCTACACAGATCCACTTTGTTAGGGTTGTTTTGCAGATTACAGTCATCTAATCTAGCACAGATTCAAACATGACTTCCTTATCAGTTAAAGCTGAAGACAGACTTGTAGGGGCTGCAAACTTTAATGCCTGGAAATACAGAATAATAAACATACTTGAAGAAAATGATCTAGAAGATTATATCACTAGGGAGATTGAAGAACCTACTACAAACACAGCTAGAGCAGCATATAAGAGGAAACAAACCAAGGCTAAAAGAATCATTTTTTATTCTATCAAAGACAACATGATGCTATTAATTGGTCATTTAAGGACTGCCAAAGATTGCTTTGATGCTTTGGCAAACCTCTATGAGAAGAAGGCACCTACTCAGAAAAGAATTTTGAAGAAACAATTACGTACTTTGAAAAATGGGAAAGGATGATACAGTTGTCACCTTCTTCTCCAAAATTGCTCAAACTAAAGATCAGCTTATTGCAATAGGAGTTCCTGTAGATGATGATGACCTGGTTCAAACAGCTATTGATGGACTTCCTGCTGCTTGGGGAGTTTTTCTTGCATCCGTGAATGCTAGAGAATCCCAACCTAATTTTGAAAGGTTGTGGCATGACTGCTTAGAAGAAAAAGGAAGACTAAACAGCAGAAATGACTATCCTATCCTACAAGATCATGCCCTTGCAGCAAAGACCAAGAAATGGAAGAAGTTCCCGAAGTCAAAAGGCAAAGATAAGAAACCCAAAGGTAAGCTCTCTCATCTCAATCCTCATTTATCTAAAGTTAAATGTTTTAACTGCAATAGGCTAGGACATTATGCAAAAGATTGCAGGAGTCCTCCCTCTCAGTAGAGAAGAAGTGGAAGATTTCAAGCCTCAGTTGCCACTGAAGAGGCTAAACCCCAAGAGGAGCCTCAAAGAAGACAAACCAGGGCTGCCACTAAAGAGCAAGAACCACAGAAGGAATATTACCTCATCTCAGCTCTTTCCAGCACTATCACCAAATCAGAGGAGATTTGGCTAATAGACACTGGTGCTTCCAAACACATGACCGGCTTCAAACATAACCTTGCAAATTATCAAGACAAGAAATTCAAAGCAAAGGTTGAGCTAGGTGATGATGACACCTATGACATAAAAGGTTTTGGCTCTACCTCTTTCCAGTTTCTCTCAGGTAATATCTTTCACATTGATGAAATTCTTTATGTACCTGGTTTAAAAAAAAAATTAATTTTTGTTCCAGTCTTAGAAAGTAAAGGTTATTCAGTAGCTTTTTCAAAAGGTAAAGCCCTTTTATGGTCCTCAAATGAAGATTTAAGTACTGCTATAACCATTGGAACTCGTGAGTGTGGACTTTATAAGCTTTCAAGTCAAGTTGTTCAAGCTCTAGTTCATGAGATGATCAATCCCTGCAAGCTATGGCACAGGAGACTTGGACATCTCAATTACAATGCACTCCCAGGTTTGCAAAAGATGGTGACAGGTATGCCAGTATTTTCTGTTGAGCATAATAGTGTCTGTAAAGGTTGTTCACTTGGTAAGAACATAAAGAAACCCTATCCCCTCAGTAACAAAAAATCAAATGGAATTTTGGACTTAATCCATTCTTACCTTCGCAGTCCCATGTATGCACCTTCTATGAATGGTTGTATATATTATATTATTTTTATTGATGATTGCTCACGTAAAACTTGGATCTATTTCTTAAAAACTAAAGATGAATCCTTTAGCAGATTTCGAGAGTTCAAGAATCTTGTTGAAAATCAAACAGGAAGACACATCTGAGTTTTCAGAACAGACAATGGCAAGGAATTTGACTCCTTCAAATATGATGAACTCTGTCGAGCTTCTGGAATTAAGAGGGAGCTAACCGTACCATACAACCCTCAGCAAAATGGTGTAGCTGAACGAAGGAACAGATCTATCTGTGAAGCAGCCAGGGCTATGATGCATGATCAAAACTTGCCTCTATCACTTTGGGCTGAGGCTGCCAGTACAACAGTGTACATTCAGAATAGATGTCCTCACAGAGTCCTTGAAGCGAAAACTCCTGAAGAAGTTTTCACCGGGTGTAAACCCTCAGTTGATCATTTAAGAATCTTTGGCAGTCCAGTTTATATACACATCCCAAAAGAGAAGAGGACTAAATTAGAGCCCTCCGATAAGAAAGGAATTTTTGTGGGATACAGTGAGACCTCAAAAGCCTACAGGATTTATATCCCTGGCCAAAAGTTCATTGAAGTAAGCAGAGATGTGACATTTCATGAAGAAACAACATTCTGTCGGGCCAAAGATCTTCCATGTGATTCAGAGGAGCAGGAAGCTCCATCATTTGATTCTTCTACTCCATATGAGCAGAGGGAGGAAACCTCTGAAATTGTAGCAGATCCGTCAAGAGACTCTATTGATCTTCCAATGGAGTTACCTCCTGTCAAAAGGAAACCAGCTTGGTGCCGGGAGATATTGAAAGAAGCAGAAAAGCATTCAGCTCCGAAGGGCACTTTCAGAGAAAGCAAGAAACCAGATAAGTACTCTAGTCTCATAGCTCAATTAAATACTGTAATTGATTCAGAACCTTCCACCTTTGTTGATGCCTTCAAACATCAAGTATGGAAAGATGTTATGAACGAAGAATATGATTCTATTTTGAAGAATGATGTATGGACCGTAGTTCCTAGACCTCATGGTAAATCTGTAGTGACTTCAAAATGGCTTTATAAGATAAAGCATGCAGCAGATGGCAGCATTGAGAAATACAAGGCGAGATTTGTGGCTCGTGGTTTCTCTCAGAAAGAAGGAATTGACTACGACGAGATTTTTGCTCCAGTTGCCAGGTATTCTTCAATCAGAATTATTATCTCACTTGCAGCAGTTTTTTGTTGGAAACTTCATCAAATGGACGTTAAGACTTCTTTTCTTAACGGTGAAGTTGAACAAGAAGTTTACATTGAACAACCGAAAGGTTTCGTGATACATGATAAAAGATCTCATGTATGCAAACTCAAGAAAGCTCTGTACAGGTTGAAACAAGCTCCAAGAGCTTGGTATGGTAGAATAAACAACTTTCTACAAAGTCTTGGATTCTCCAAGAGCATAGCAGATCCAAATCTTTATATAAAGATCATTCAAAATCATCCAGTTATCCTAGTCTTATATGTGGATGATCTATTCCTCACTGGAGAGGAAAACTTGATAGCTCAAACTAAGAGGGAGCTTTCTGAAGAATTTGAAATGAAAGATTTGGGGCTCATGCACTACTTTTTGGGTTTGGAGGTTTGGCAGAAACCAGGAGAGATTTTTCTCTCACAGAGTAAATATGCAGTTGATATACTTCGCAGATTTGGCATGATGGACTGCAAGTCCATGACGACTCCAATGATCTCTAACTTAAAGAAACTCCAAGATCAAGTCACATGTTCAGATCCAGAAAACCCCACCTTATATCGACAGATCATTGGATCCTTGATGTATCTCGTACATACGAGACCTGACATCTGTTATGCAGTAAATGCTCTTAGCCAGTTCATGTGTGAAACTAAGCATATACATATGGTTGCAGTAAAACATATTCTGAGATATGTTTGGGGGACTATAGCTTATGGTCTCAGATACACATCCAGTGGAGGTGTGATGCTCCATGGTTTTACAGATTCAGATTGGATGGGCAGTGCAGTGGACCGGAAGAGTACTTCCGGATATTGCTTCAGTTTGGGTTCAGCTATGATTTCCTGGTCCAGCAGGAAACAGGGCTCCGTAGCCCAAAGCACAGCAGAGGCAGAATACATTGCTGCTAGTGCTACTGGCAAAGAAGCAGTGTGGCTCAGGAAGCTACTTTCAGACTTGTTCAGTTTAGAGCTTGAACCCACAGTCATCCACTATGACAATCAGAGCTGTATAAAGCTCACTGAGAACCCAGTGTTTCATGATAGATCGAAACACATTGAGATGAGATACCATTATGTCCGAGACATGGTTCAGAAGAACGTTCTCAGCATTCAGTATGTTCCAACAATAGAACAGACAACAAACATTTTCACCAAGCCATTGTCCTTAACAAAGTTTGTATACTTTCGTGACAAGCTTGGTGTAGCCGAGAATGCCTCTCTTCCTGAGAGGGAGTGTTAAATTTATAAGTAGCTGCAAGAGCCATTCTCCTGGAGGATGGCTAAGACCCTAGACGAGATCTAGGGCCCCCAATGCACTCCCAGGGTACTTGGTTTGGGACCAAACAGTTAGTGCCATGGCAAAAGACCCTTGTTAGGGCCCCCAGTATACGACTGGGGTTCTTGGTCTAGAACCAAGCAGTAAAGACCCCTAAGAGGGCCCCCAGTATACGACTGGGGTTCTTGGTCTAGGAACAAGCAGTTAAAGCCCCTAGATAAGCCTAGGGCCCCTGGAAATGTCCAAGGTACCCATGCCTATGGCATGGGTTGATCCTTGGTCTTTGACCTTGGTGGATAAGACCCCAAGAAAAGTTCTGGGGCTACTTGATCCTCGATCAAGTATTTTGTTGGTGCATGACCTTCCTTGAAGAAGGACATAACCACATGAGGGATAAGTCCCATATGCAATGATGATTAAGTAATAAGTTCACCATGAAAAATGAAGGAATGAGTATTGCCACCTTGCTAACCCTCCTTTACCTTTACTTGTGTTGGTTTGGGATTTTTATGTTATTTTTGTTTTAAGGGTAAGTTAAGTTTAAATTAAAATATTTATTATACCATGTTTAAATTACTTAATTTAAATATGATATTTTAATTATTATTTTAATTTAACTTTGCCCCTTACCTAAACTATAAATAGAACCCCCCCCCTCTCACATATCACATCTATTATATTATCATTTGCTTTTAAGTGTGAACGGATCCTCTCCTTGCTGCAGCTCCTTTTCTGTTGAAGTAGCGGCTCCTTTTGCTGGTGATTTGTTCTACTTGCTGCGGCCCCTTTGCTGTGTGTAGAGTCTCCTTTGCTGCGGCCTGTTCTACCTTTTTCTGTTGCAGGGGTTGTGTGGTGTGGCAGCGGCTTCCTTGAGGGCTGTCAGCGGTGCGGCATCTCTCCTGTTCTGCTGTGGGAGGGTTAACAGGGTTCGGCCCCTTCTTCTTTTATGCTGTGTGGGGTTTAATAAAGTGCAGCCCTCTTTCTGTGGTAGGCCTGTCTAAGGTTGCGGCCCCTTCTTGCTGCTGTGATAAACTTGTCGGGTGCGGCCTCTTCTCCACTGCTGTAGGGTAGTTCCTAAGCCATGACCTCCTTTAATGACTGAGGGTTTATTCTAAGTCTTCCTGTGTGGGAGTTTGAATGATAGCAGCCTTTTTTGATTGAGGGTTTGACTGTGTGAAGTCCTTCTGGTTCTATTCCTTTGGTGGCAAGAAAGATCCTTCATTTATTGGCAGGAGATCCAACCTATAAGGTGGATCTATGAACTGAACCTTGTCTGAGCATAACACAAATGGTTCTACATCTCTTGTGTTGCTGTGACTTCTTCAGAGGAAAGTTTTCAGCACTAGGTAAGCTGTCTACTCAGATCTGAATGTTGTTTTGGTTTATGTACTGTATAATTCATCTAGATCTGTGTATTAGCCTAGAGAACTACTAGATCTGATCTATATATTGAGCTTAACATTTGTCTCTTAGTTTGACTTACTGTTTATGATCAGATTGCTTTAGATCTATAGATCTGTGAAATGTTTTGAGTTCAGCATTATAGACTTGTTTCACTGTCTTGTTTTTACCCTTATCTGTTAACTGTCCAAGTAGTAGAGTTCTTGTTTAAATTCTGAACAGTAGATCTAAGTATTATCTCTGATCATCAGATCTAGTTTTATTGAGATTATTAAATCTAAATTACTGTCTCATTTCAGATCTCCTAGATCTGTATACTAGTTAAGTGTTTGAGCTTTTAAACCTTAGACCTAGTTGTTTTATTCACTGAAATTGAAAAGATACTACTGTCTTGCTTTACTGCCCTAATTCTAACAAGAGGCAAGTAACAACTAAAAGTGAATGTAATTGTATTGTTTTATGGGTCAATAGACTATATTATGTTGTATTTTCCTCAGCCAATAATTATGATGTTTCAATGAAAATGCCCCAATTCAACAAAACAGCAGTATTTCCATTACACACCACTGAAATTGAAGGCCTAAATGCAGGATCTTCACTCTGCCAGCAACATCCACCCTGTCAACTATAACCTACCTATCGACAATAACCAGCCTGTGGTGAAGCCTCTCAGGACATGTTCCTTGAAACACTACTGTTAAATATTAATAAAAAGTTGCCTACATTTGATAGAACAACAGCATTATTCTGGTCGATGATCTGTATTATATCGCTAGCTGCTTAGTCTTAAATCTAGTGCTCTTTCATACAAAAGCTAAAAATTGCAGTGTTCCACGGGGACGCGTCCCCCAGGGTGGGGGACGCAGGGGACGCGTTCCCCACGTCCCCGGGACGGGGGGACTCCAGGGGGGACGTTTCCCCATATGCTCCCTGGGCTCTCCCTAATGGTAATGTGGACTCCAGGGGGGACGTTTCCCCATATGCTCCCTGGGCTCTCCCTAATGGTAAGTAAAAGTGGCATTTCCTTTATCTTTCATTTTTATCCTTTTACTTAAATTTTTAACATTACCATTAATTGTTTCAGGATGTTTGAGAGTGGTTCCAACTTCATTGGACTTCATATGAAGAAAGTAGAATTTTAGGTCCCATTCAAAATTCAGCAGACTTAACGGTTTTCAGG